>JAEUWP010000458.1:0-47034 GCA_018524725.1 Podaxis mareebaensis | reverse complement strand
CGCAGCCCTGGATCTTGGCGAGCCCCCTGGCCTCCAACGACCACTCCCACTCACACATGCAGTCGTCTTCTGAGTACTCTCTCATTCAAGTACTACCATCCCATGTATTGACACATCCAACGGAATAGATGTTCTCCTTCCTTACCTTACCCGTCACGCGCAAGCACTAGAATATTGATAAAAGTCGCCCTCGCTTCTACCATGCTTCGTTCCAGGATTACCTCGAAGATCCGTCAAGATCTCGTGGATATCAGATTAAGCAGGAAACTACCGCTACTGATTTCTTTTTGGGTGTATTCCGTTTTACACAGGCTATGGTCTTTCGTGCGTTGTCTTTCAAGGATTCCGATCCACATTCAATATCCATTCTTCGTTTCCTTTCGTTCTAGATGAAACACAGAATGACGCGACAGATTTAAATTCAGCGGCAAGGAACCTTCATGATGTACCGCTCTCCTGGCCCGTGGAGGGTCAAGATCCAGGCCTGAAGTCGCTACATGACTTGGCTGGGAAAGCGGTCGAACAAATTATCGGAGGTCAATTCTCCTCATCTGGTTTTAAGCTGTCGTACCACTACATCAAAATTTACATTCCCGAAATTCGAATTTGGGAGTTCTTGGAGGCCGGGGGTCTGAGGCATGTGATAAGTCGAGTGCTAAACTTCTCGCCTGGCGGGAGCTTTCTATCAAAAATATCGAAACGTGTATGTTCCGACATTTTTCATCGACATAATTTCTCATTCGCTATGCAGTGGGCCCCCGAATTTGAACAAAGAGGATTTCTAACATACACTACGCTTGGATCTCTTGGCATTGACCCAGATCTCGATGCGAATTCAGTGCGTGTAACGTGGTCTATGGATGATGTGTACGTTGGATTAGACAAGATGGTGTGTTGTTGTTGGCTCGTTGAGTTCCATCCACTCATTGTTCCACTGAAGCCTTCTCCCGACCGCAGTTCGTGGCATATCTCCAAGCAGGAAGAGTTTCTAAAGCAACTTTGCGATCAAGTCAGGGTCGTCCCCGAAAAGATAATTCCGATCATCAGGCTCGAGGGCTTAGAGCCTGTTGCTGTGCACGAAAGAGTAAGGGGTACTCTCTGTATCATGGGTTTCGATTCTGGCCGAGTGAGTCATCTCCGCCATCGACTGCCCGCAGCTTCGATGTGCTAGTAGTGGATGGCCACGTCAGTTGTGGCGTCTCAGCCAGGTTTTTGCAACGACGAGCGTGACTGAGTGAGTTTCACCTTGCACTTTGCTTATCACTCTCTGCAACTGCTTCATTTTTAGTAAATAATACATGTACAATAGAACGTCTATCGATTTGGGCAATTTTACATGAGATGCAGGGCAAGATGTAGGCGTCCATCCAAACTGTAGGCAGCCAATGGTATTGATCCCCTGATCACCATTTGACTGATCAAAGGAGTGCACATGCATTATTTATATCCGATGCCATGACATGCAATCTATGCAAATGCTCAAGGGTGGAGGACCCTCGGGTACATTTCCCAACAATGTAAGCTGCTTGTCGGTAGAAAGCATTCAACGCTCCCGCATCCAAGCAAAAACCATCCAATTGATCCCTGATGCCAGCTGTAACATTCACTGGCTTGGGCTTTTTCTTGTTATTGATCTTGGACGTCAATTGCCCCATGAGCCGGTTCGCAAGGGACAGGAATCCTTCAGAGCCACTATAACCTGCACAAATGTCACACTCGACCGGTGAGTGAATCGCGAATATTTGCATGGCAGGCAGCGGTAAGAATAGATCGTATCAGTGTATTCGGGGTGCTTTTCGGCGGCCTCGACATCAACTGTGAAGTCGAATGTGCGGAGAAGCGCATATTCGAAGTATTTTGATGTTCGAGTGTACCCTGGCATAAGACTCTCCCGGTATGGGACTTCGGGTGGTGGAGCTACGAGGCGGATGGGGAAACAGGATTGGGATGTGTTCCGGAAGCTGATGTCGCTGGTCTGGGTGACATAGGCTTCGACCAACTTCAGGCCATAGTGTTCGACAGCTCGGTTTCATTCATGCCTTGAGTTGGTCTTCAATCCACTTTGCAGTTGTGACAGTCCATTAAAGCTCAAAGCGAAAGACAGTCACTGGGTTATGAATGATATCACGGTGTAGTACAACTGCTTCTGCCTTATCACTCCTCTGTTGCAAATTTAGGAATCGTATTGGGATATCTGTCAAAGAAACCTTACCTTGTTAGGATCAATTTCAACGACCGTAGTTTGGCTCAAAATCAGTCTTCTCCTCACAGACTTCCTATGGGACGTGCTCGTGTTACGTTGGAACTTCCCTGGCACGTTCGACGTGGTTTCTTCGCTGGTATATCACCTGAACCAACTGCCTTTCTGCGTCATCGGAAGAGAATGTTCGCCTTTGAAGCGATAATAATAATGTCTGACATGGTCAACAATCAGTAATCATGAATTCGCACATGGAAAGTTCCACACTTGTCCAAGAATCCACGCTGCCCTCCACAATGCTCGAATGGTCCCTGTTCCAACAACTTAGCACCCCGCTCAACTGCCTGTGCCCCTGACTGAGGACACATCCTTGAACTCCGTAACCAACTAAAACCCAAAATCGAACCCGACTAATGAGCCCTAATGCTTAATCGGCACCCCATCTTCCTCGCGCATTGTCTTTGCAATCGTAGCGAGCAGCATCTCAACAATCTCCCTCTCCCTCTTCGTCTTCTTCCTCAGTGGGCCGTGGGCATGAATCTGGTCTAACTGGTCCATCAAGAATTCATTGGGGACTGTTGCAACCGGATCCAGAGTTGTAGGAAGTAGGGCGGACAGGCAGTGCGGAATGATTGATCCATCTGTCTGCAGGTCGCCAACGGAGGTTTGTAAATTGTTCGGTCAGTTTTTCAATCCCGAGGATATGTATTTCTTCGTCATTGGGGGGCTTGCCTCCGGGTCCAGTGTTCATCATGGGAAGCCCTTTGGTGGAAACAACAATGAAGCGTGTTCTCCGATATCGGAGGGACTCGTCGAAGTTGTGTTCGTAGCCGGCCACAAGCATATCTAACCTATTCCACCCATAGTTTTCAAGTCCATACGGAGAAAAGGTCATTTGATGTGAAACATATCCTCTTCTGCCATCGCATTAGTAACACAGAATAGTTGAGTGTGGTAGAGCGTCATACCTCCGAGCTTGGGCCAATGAAACACTCATACTCTGTCACCCTTACGGACGATAATCTCCTGACATACAGCCTCAACCGATTTATCAGCCTCAACCGTGCAAGTTTCAATGTAAGTTAGTCTTTGCTGATTGTTTCGGAGTAGCAGATGCATGGAAAAACTTGGTGAGCACAGAATGAACCGAATGAATTGAAGGGAAGGAGATGTGCTCAAACCGGTAGCTGTCGTGGGTATAAGCATGTTTGCAGCTGACGTTTCCTCGGACATTTTCTTGATTGTGGGCCTTGGGCTTTCTTCTATAGTGGTGATTGTGCTCGAAGCTGTTAAGGAGAGGTTCCTCTTTCAGAGACTCGTGAGGTTGAAACGGAAGCGAATTTGTTGGAGGGAGGAATGATACGGTTCGTTCGCAAAGAGAGGATGTCCGTGTAGAATTCGTATGCCTCAGCTTTGCCCAGCGACGACTGTTGGCCTGCGTCTGTCTCTAACGATCATCGCTGGCTTACCTGGCAGATACGGAATTTCGATGCTCGACAAGACGTCAGCCTCTAGGAGACCAAGCATCTGGATTTCATGCACTTTGGTACGGGCAATGAATCTAAAACAAGAAACAAGGCGTAAGGATAGGAGACACTCAATAAAAAAAGCAGCATCTTACCAGTCTCTCCTGAACGGGAGCATTTGTTCGTCCCAAAAAGTCGTCAAAATCCAGAATGGTTCCCATTAGAAGGTCTTGAACCCTTGTGTGAAGACGATTACCGTCGTCACCACCTTACAAAAGGATCGCTGGCCGACGGATCTGCAGATTTACTCTCAATCCCGACCCAGGTCTCTGGTTCCGTACACTGGAGACCGAAGATTGGGCCTCACTGCAAGGGAGGCTTGGTTAAAAGGATGAGGTTCAGGGCCGAGCCTTGGTCAAGCATTCAAGTCGTGGTCAAGTGTAACAGTTTCTTGCTAATGCGGAAGTAGCCAGTTCCCGGGTTAATAAGGATAGTCAAGACGAGGAAGCGCATCTGCCTTCACATCTCGCAGCAGGATAGTGATGCGTCAGGAAGATCTCGTACAGAAGACTCCAGAATGAATCTTTGAGGCACGAGAGTCAGCTTCCATTCGCGAAGGATTTCATGATCAGTGGTAGCCTTGTAAAAGTCCTTGTCCCAATCCCCCCTCTTGTCCCGACGCACACCGTCGCGTACAGGACCATGCATTTCGCGGTCTTCGTAAAAGATGCGTAATATGAAGTCAATGACTACGGTATGATTGATGGTCAGGTGGCGAAGGGGGCAGGAAGGAGTGAACTATGTTTTCGCTGTAACGTTCGCCGTCGCTGCCAAACTCCCGAAGCTCGTGAGGCACTTGAATGACGATAGTTACTCTCGCGTTTTGCGAAAGGGGAGCGAAAGATGGGCCGAGTTGACAAAGCCACGACCTCTGAGGGGACCTGAACAAAAACAATGGAGTTCCAACGTTCTTGACTACAAAACAGGACGGACCTTCTTCCCCTTGATATAAATGTTCTGTATCTTGGCAATGATCGCTCCTACAAAAGACACCTCTTGATTTGTGTGAACACACTACCCCACCAAGTGTTCTCCAAGCCTCCACATATCATTACGACCCAAACTCAATGACTCGCAGTACACATTCCTCTGTCCACCTATTGCCAATGTCTAATGGGATAAGCTCATCGAGAAAGGAGCCAGACAGCCTGGTCACAGATACCTCGCCATTATTTCTGAGGCTGAACTGAAAGGCGCGCCTCCAGCTTGACTGCTATCACAGAAGCAAGTGGCGTTCACCTGTACTTGCGTCCTTGGACACTGGTCTTTCTTTGGAACGAAGAGTAGAACGATTCCTCCAAATTATCTGGCCCATGCTTATTGACCCTCATTAGAACTCCGTTCATAAACCCGGGCCAAGATGAATGATTAAATAAGGCACGAACGGGCATCCTTGATCTCATGCACACATAGTTTGAGCGTCCGAGAGTCACCTTGAAGGGGTTTGGTGGGAGGTAGCAGGGTCGGGGGACAGACTGCGCCAACGCTGACCGAAACGCGAATCCCGAGGCTCCACTCTTGACGATGCCGTAGGATTTATCCACAAAACGGAATCACGCCTAGGGTGAAGCGGATTCGACGTTGATTTGACTTTCACAGTGAGGTTGGTAGCAGCGTCGTTGACAAGAGGAAGAAGGCCGGTTGTGGGCATTTATTTGTCTCAGTGCTGATTCTGGACTCCTCAAGCAAGTACGACCCTCATAACCACGGCCACTCAATTCCACATTGCTGATGGTTAAAATATGTAGGCCTTTGCCTTCAGACGTCCAACAACAATGCCGACCTGAAACCACCCACTCTCACCTCCCCTTGCTCTTCGTCGATACTTCTACTCAATGGAACCCCTAGCCCCCGGTGACCACAACTTACTACGACCCATCCCAGCGGTACCGGGTCTGGGCCTGGTGATGACTTGTTTAGAGGCATATTGACTGTAGGTATAAGCCCAAGTACGAATACCTTGGATAGGTGATAAGTCGCTAACGGCTAGCCTACAAAGAGATGACTTGCTAGGAACATGACCTTCACGCCAAAGAGCCCACACCAAGTACGATTTTTGCCATTGAACTCAATCCCAGGGTTTATGACTCGCTCAATTCTACTTATGCTGGATGAAGTGTTCTATTTTTGCTGCATGCCTTTCAGGCCACAGACGAACCTTCTGAAAAGACAGCGTCACGGACTCAAGAGATCGTTGTAGCATCCACCCAGATGAAAGGATACAACGACTGTCCCACCTCGTCGCTAACACTATCGTTTGATATATCGAGAGGGGCACACATAACATGACCTCTCATACGCCGCCATACCCTCCCTTACGCTGGGAAACTACCAAGGGCAAACGACGTCTGTTTCTGCTTCCCCTTCTCCTCCTTCTCTTCTTCCCAGCACCGCCCTTGTCAACCTCGCCGTCCATATTAACACCGTCCACACCCGCACTCGAGGATCCCCATCCCCACTCCCACCACCACTCCAAGCAGAAACTGGCGTCGCAGTGTTTCCCAGAATATTCCTCAATGGCACATTCCCACTAAGCTTTAGCCTCTCCCTCACAGGACTTAACGACCGCAATTTGGGGGACAAAGAACTATCCGGTCTCGGTGGTTTTCCCTAGTTCTTTGAGACGCGGGCTGCCGGGACGCTACGGGATTTGATTGTACAGGGTGTCCTCAGTATGACAGGCCAAGGTATGATATCCTTTGGTTGACAAAAGGCTGGTACCCATGCTGATGCTGGCGTTGAAGAAGTGGTAGGGCTCGGGAGGGGAGGGAAATGGTCAGCTCGGGATTGGGTAGTTTGCACCTGGCGTGGTTGTGAGGAAGGTGCAGCGGCAGCGACGCGGCCCCAGACTTGCCGTGAAGGTCGGGATGGACGCGAGGCATCGAATTCTTGATGTTTAGGACACGACTAAATGTAATTCCTGCGTATCCATTTCCACTACCTTGTGGAACGAGATCGGGAAACTGTCGTCGTTACTTTTTGCGAGTGTTATTAACCCAATCCAAGACGAAGGAAGGACGAATGAGAGCACGAACCTCAATGTTAAAGCCCCTCCACACTGCTAGTACTTGCTTCCTCTCCTCCTCGTCAGGCAGGTCCACGGGGCCCGTTCACAATGCTTGCCGTGTGATCGGGGGTTGTTATCCTGGACATTGGGTATCGTCAAGATAAGATCACGAGCGCTGGATTCTGATGCTCGATAGCCACGGATAGCAGCCTTGACGGCGGAAACTGCATTCATCAGATTTGGAGCAAGCGACTGAACTCGAGAAATAAGCGCCGGTCAGCGCCTACGAGGCGATTGTCAATACCTCCACTGAGGAGAAGGGGGAAAAGCTCTAGCCTGTAGCCTCTGTAATGTGTACACATTGAATCGTCCGCTCTTTTTGGTAGCATATGTCAGAATTAGAAGGATAGGCCGGAGAGTGGCAAGTACGCGTCAAGCGCGCTCCCAACGCGGCGTAGGTACAGCATGATTTCCACCCAGTCTGATTCCCGCGGACAGCCCACGCGCCTGCATGCACTCTTTGAACGCCCATAAGACAGAAAGCACAGCCCAGACACGTGCACCACAGCATATAACAGAGAAAACGAAGCTGTGATCGATACTCAGACTACTGCCTCCTGCCCTCGTCAAGTCCCCCGTAAAGGCGGCGCCGAATTCGAAGAGTCCTACACCGATTAAACGTGTTTACTAGCCTCGAATTCTTTCACTGGATATGGAACCAGGTGGCGGAAAACGCAAGAAAGTTCGCCAACCCGCTTCACTGAACGTCGCTGAAAACGATGCCAAACGTTCGGTGCGTGGTTCCGATACTAAATCCGACTCACTCACCATGAACTAAGCCAAACTGGATCGTCTCAGGCCAAGGGCAAACGCAAGTTGGCCGCTGATGATGCGGTATCAGGTGGTCCCTCGAATCCCAAGCGCAGACGTACAGCTCTAGAGACCTTTGAACCACCCTTCCAAAATCAATCAGCTTGTATGTCATTTCTCACTCCTACCTAGTCCCTTATTTAAACTCAATCTCGCCTATCCCGTTGTTCTCGGCAAAGACCATGGCCCACCTGCCGCTTTGAGCTCATCTTCAAGTATGGATCCAAGCCCTGCTACAGGCTCTGTGAGGTTGGACACGCTCCAAGGTGCGCCATCCCCAAGAGCTCCGGTCAGAATCTTACGAGGATTAAACTAAGTACGTTATGCGTAGGTCACCATATGGTAACACAGCAAGGCGGGTTCTTTCAAAACGCACATAATCTAGTCCTCCATAATCCAAGCATGGTCTGTTTTCAGGGTGACCGCTCTCGTGAAGGTGGGTTGGTTACATGTAATTTATTAAGCCATCATTCTAACTGCACAATTAGCGCTGGAATGGTTGGAAAAGCACATAATGCCTGGGGCCGAGTTCGACTCATCCGAACGGGATCCCCCGCCTCGTTGTCACCCTGGCACACGTACGACCATCATCGAGAGCGTTCAGCGGTGGCTCGTGGATCACAAGCGGGAGAAGAAGCTGCTCTGGCTCCAGGGACCTGCTGGGGTTGGAAAATCCGCCATCATTCAAACTCTGGTTGAGACTGAATCGAGGGCGGCACGACTAGGTGCAAGCCTGTTCTTTTCCCGACCAAACGGACGCACCGATCCCAAACAAGTGATTCCCACCATCGCTTACCAACTCGCAGTTCGAGATCCCTCCTATAGGGCGTACATTGGAGAACTCATGGCCATGGATCCGAGATCACTCGATAAAGCGATGGACGAACAATTCCGCATCCTTATCGTTGAACCTTTCACTCGAAGACATATTCGTCGCGGATTGGAAACCTGGCTGGTTGCTCTCGATGGCTTGGATGAATGCGGGGGAGAAATCAGCGAACGCGATTGTCGTACACAACCTGCCGGACGTCACAGTGACCGTTCGCAATGCGAAATCGTCCGGCTGATTAGTAATTTCACACTACAATATCCGACAATACCCCTCATCTGGATCATCGCGAGTCGTCCCGAGCCGCATTTGAAAGCGATATTTTCCAACGACGACATTAAAGCAAGCCATTGGGAGGAGGAAGTCCCCATCGACTCTGAGGAGGCCTGCCGCGACGTCGAAAAGTTCCTGCACAGTAAATTCTCCGAAATTACGCGAAATTACCCTGAACACATTACCAATTCAGTGTGGCCCAGTAACGATCATTTCCTCAAAATCGCAAAAGCATCGTCAGGCCTTTTTGCATTTGCGGACGTCGTTGCCCGCTTTATTGACGATCCATGGGTTGGCAACCCTATTGGCCAATTAGATATCGTGCTCTCGGCTCTCTCGAAGTTGGCCATCTCCCCTGATAAGCGAAATCCGTTCGCCGCTCTTGACAGAATATACACCGAGATCCTATTCAGAATACCTCCCAACATGCTTCAAGCAGCAAAGAAGCTTATCGGAACCTGTATCTTCCTCGAGCGTCGACATATCAAGATTGGGGAGTGCAACTTCTGGTGTATGTGCAACGTACTTGGCATCACAAAAGATGTTGCTTTGACGGCTCTCCGGCATCTACATTCCGTTCTACGGATAGCAAAGAATATCGCCAGCAGTCGCCCTGGCTTCTACCATGCTTCGTTCCGGGATTACCTTGAGGATCCGTCGAGATCTTGTGAATATCATACCGTGGCGGAAGCTACCACTGTTGATTTCTTTTGCGCTGTATTGCGTTTCTCACAGGCCATGGTCTCTCGTGCGTTGCCTTTCAAGGATTCGAACCCACATTCAATATTCATCCTTCGCTTCTTTTCATTCTAGATGAAGCACAAAATCGCGCGACAGAATTAAATCCAGCGGCAAGGAACTTTCATGGTATACCGCTTTCCTGGCCCGTGAAAGGTCAAGGTCCGGACCTGGAGTCGCTACATGCCTTGGCTTTGAAGACGCTCGAAGGAGTTGTCTCCGGTAGCTTCATCTCATCTTCTTTTAAGCTGTTGTGGCTCCGTAACTTCATTTCCATTCCTGAAATTCGAGTTTGGGAGTTCTTGGAGGCTGTGTGCTCGAGGAATGTGATAAGTGTATGTATGCGGCTCTCATGTAATGTGGGCTCCGTCGGGAAATTCGTATGGGAAATATTAAAACGTGTATGTTTCCAACCTTTTTCATCGGTGTAATTCCTCATTCGTTATGCAGTGGACCCCCGAATTTGAACAAAGAGGATTTCTGACCCGCACTACTCTTGGGTCTCTCGGCATTGACCCGAATCTCGACGAGAAGTCAGTCGACGTATCTTCCTTTGGGTTTTTCGATGTATACAAATACATTCAATTAGATAAGAAGGTGAGCCATTACCGGCTTCTTGAGTTCCATCCACTGACCGGGCCTGTAAGCCTTCTCCCGACCGCCCGAAGGATGAGATCCTTAAGTGCCAAGGGGTACTTGACAATTTGTCAAGGCTCGTCCCTCAGACGGAAATTCTGCTCATTGGGTTCAAGAAGTCGAAGCCTGTTGCCGTTTGTACAGCACCAAGTCTGGCTGGTTGTGTGGGAGGGCGTGATACTTTCTTCATCGTGGGTTTCTGATTCTGGCCGAACGAGTCATCTCTACCATGGACTGCCCGCGGCTTCAATGTGCCAGCAAAGGATGGTCAGGTCAGTCGCGGCTTCCTAGCTGGGTTTTTGCAACGACGAGCGTGACCGAGAGCGACTTTGACCTTGCACCTTGCTTGTCACTCTCTGCAACTGCTTCATGCATGATAGAACGTATATCAATCTGGGCTATTTAACATAAAATGTAAGGCCAGATTATCACCATTTGATTGATCAAGGGAGTATACCAGGAGTACACAAATCATTTGTATCAAATGCTCATGACATGTGATCTATTTTAAATGCTCAAGGGTGGAGGATCCTCAGGTACATTTCCCAACAATGTAAGCTGCTCCTCGTAGAAAGCATTCAACGCCTCCGCGTCCGAGCAAAAGCTATTCAACCGATCCCTGATGTCATCTGCGACATTCACCGGCTTAGGCTCTTTCTTGTTATTGATTTTGGGGGTCAAACGCCCCATGAGCCGGTTCGCGAGGAACAGGAACCCTTCAGAACCACCTATAACCTGCACAAATGCCGCACCCGACCGGTGAACGAATTGCGAATATTTGTACGGCAGGCGACGGTAGGAATAGATTACATCCACGTGTTCGGGGTACAATTCTGCGGCCTCGACATCAACTATGAAGTCGAATTTGCGGAGAAGCGCATATTCGAAATACTTTGATGTTTGTGCATATTCCGGCATGCGAGCCTCCAGGTATGGGACTTCGGGTGGGGGAACTACAATGCGGATGGGAAAACAGGATTGGAATGCGTTCCGAGAGCTGATATCGCTGATTTGAGTAACGTAGGCTTCGACGAGTTTAAGGCCGTAGCGTTCAACAGCTCGATTCCATGCTTTGAGTTGGTCTTCAATACACCTCGCAGTCGTGGCTATCCACTGAAGCTCAAAGTGAAAGACGGTTGCTGGGTTGTGGATGATATCGTGGTGCAGTACGACTGCTTCCGCTTGATCACTCTTCTGTTGCAAATTCAGGAATCGTGTTGGTATATCTGTCAAAAAATCTCACCTTGTTCGGGTCGATCTCAATGACCATGGTTTGGCTCAAAATCAGTCTTTTCCTTGCAGACTTTCTGTGGGACGTGCTCCTGTTACGTTGGATGTTTCCTGGCACTTTCGGTGTGGTTTCCTCGCTGGTATATCTCCTGAACCATCCGCCTTTCGGCGTCATCGGAACTGAATACTCGCCTTTGAGGCGATAATAGTAGTGTCTGACATCGTCAATGATCAGTAGTCGCTAACCTGTATATATAAGCTCCTCACCCATCCAAGAATCCATGCTGCCCTCTACAATGCTCGAATAGCCCCTGCTCCAACAACTTAGCACCCCAGTCTGCTGCCTGCGCCCTCGAAGACACATCACTGAACTCCCTAACTAACCACGACACAAAATCGAACCCGATGAACGAATTCGGGTACTGCGACCGATGCCACTGATAATGCTTAATCGGCACCCCGTCTTCCTCACGCATTGCCTTGGCGATCGCAGCCAGCGGCATCTCAGCAATCTCCCTCTCACTCTTCATCTTCTTCTTCAGCGGGCCGTGGGCGTGAATTTGATCTAACTGATCCATCAAGGATTCATCAAGGACTGACGCAACTGGGTCAAGGGTAGTAGGAAGTAGGCGGACAGGTGGTGCAGGACGATCGATCCGTTCGTCTGCAGGTTGCCAACGGAGTTTCGTAAATTGTTCGGCCAGTTTCTCGATACCCAGGATACGTATTTCTTCGTCATTGAGACGTTCGCCTCCTGGTCCGGTGTTCATCATGGGGGGCTCTTTGGTTGGGACAACAATGAAGCGTGTTCTCCAGTATCGGAGGGACTCGTTGAAGTTGTGTTCGTAACCGGCCACCAGCATATCTAACCTATTCCACCCATAGTTCTCGAGTCCATACGAGGAAAAGGTAGTTTGGTGAGAAACGTATCCTCCTACGCCGTCGCATTAAGATACAGAATAATTGAGCGTGATGGGCATCGTACCTCCGAGTTTGGGCCAAATGAAACATTCATACTCCATCACCCTTACGGGCAACAATCTCCTCACGTATCGCCTTACTTGTATCGAATCACCGGTATACGAGATCTTATGGATCTCATTCGTCATACTGAGATACACCGGGTCCAGCGGCGATTGCAGCACATCAGCAGGTCCAGTGGCCCTGGGGATATAATCGTCATTGGAAAGGAACTTGCTTTTCCGCAGACTTGTCTTCTCTTCGTTGAACTGTGTTTTCTGCAGGCTCCTCGAGGGCGAAGGCCGTAGGATAAACTGGAACCCCTGGGCTATACGCACTGCGGCCATACCACGCATGACGACCAATGCCCATGCTCTGCGGACCTCCTCGGGTGTGCCTTTCACTTGAGGCGGTTTGACGAGGAAAGACCGCATGTCCTTGGGATCAACAACGAAATCGTAGTAATAGTTGTCATAACAGGACTCCAGCTCAGCGTTCGAAGGGAGGTATTCCATGGTCAAAGGAAGACAAGGTGGAGTTACCAACGCCTTCCACTTGATATCATGTTTGTGCGTGGCCTCGGGTAATAGGTGCTCCCAACGGCGAGCTAGAGATTCCTGGACGTAGGGAACAGAGGTTTCCGGCTGTAGAGGATTCGACCATGATCGTGGAGAAGAAGAGGTATAGGATTGACCAAGCGTGCTGGCTGTACTGCGGCGTTTGATTGGTGGAATATCGTCACGGGGAGGGGTGTTCATTGGTGACCTTCGGAACGAGGCACGATGCGGGACTACGGTCTCCTCTTCAAACGTTCGGCTCAGTACTGTCTTTGTAGCGCTCGCCTTGATCGCAACCGGCTGCACTGGGGTTTCTGTTGCAGCTGCCACGGTTGCTTTTGGGGGTATGGGGATGCGTGCGGCGGTGGGAGCTGTAACGGTTGGTGCGGTGCTCGGAGAAGCTGACGCAGAAACCTGTGTTGTCTGAGGTTCACTTGGCCCACTGCGGAACTGATTGATCAGCCAAGACGGTGTGAGTTTGGATGCAAAGCTGGTCTTTGTTGATTGATTCGAAGTAGTGGATGCATTGGAAAGTTTAGTGAGCGCAGAGCGAACCGAGTGAATTGACGCCTGAGAAGGAGATGTGCTCAAACCGGTAGCTGTCGCCGGTGTAAGCATATTTGCAGCCGACGTTTCATCAGGTAGATCCTTGATTATGCGCCTCGGGCTTTCTTCTATAGTCGTGATTGTGCTCGAAGCCGTCAAGGCACGGTTCCTCTTTTCAGAGGAACGGGAGGATGGAACGGGAGGGGGTTTATTGGAGGGGGGAATGGTATAGTTGGTTCGCAAAGAGAAGACGTCCATGTCAAATTTGTCTGCCTCAGCTTTGCTCAGTGACCACTGTTCGTCTGCATCCATGTCTCTAATGGTCGCCGGTGGCCTATCTGGCAGATACGGAACTTCGATGCTCGACAAGACGTCAGCCTCTAGGAGACCAAGCATCTGGATTTCATGCATTTTGGCACACGCGATGAATCTACAACAAGAAACAAGGTATGAGGGCAAGAAGCGTCGGGTATAAAGGTGGCATCTCACCGGTCCTTCCTGAACGGGAGGTCCATTTGTTTATCCCAAAAAGTCGTCGAAATCCAGAATGGTTCCCACCAGAAGGTCTTGAGCTCTTCTGTATTGGGATGATTACCACCGTCGCCACCCCACAGAGGGTCACTTGCCAACGGATCCGCAGATTTACTCTCAATCTCGACTCTGGTCTCTGGTTCCGTACCCTGGAAACTGAAGATCGGGCTTTGGTGCAAGGGAGGCTTGGTTAAAAGGATGAGGTCCAGGACGGAGCCTTGGTCAAGCATTCGAGCCGTGGTCAAGCGTAACAGCTTCTTGTTGACGCGGAAGTAGCCAGTTCCGGGACTGATAAGGATGGTTGTCGCGCCAGTTATGGAGAGTGAACGGTCGATATAGTGGGTTTCAGTGGGGTTGAGCCCAAGATTGATGGCCTCCAGAATTGGGCCGTCGTGAGCGTATGACAGTCGGCCTACAAGACGAGGGCGCACATCCGCCTTGACATCTCGTGCAGCACGGTAGTGATGCGTCAGGAGGATCTCGCGCTGAAAATCCCAAAACGAATCTTTGAGGCTGACTAGAGTCGGCTTCCATTCGCGAAGGACTTCATGATCGGTAATAACCTTGTAGAAGTCCTTATACCAATTGCCCCTCTCATCTCGACGCGCACCGTCGCGTACAGGACCTTGCATTTCGCAGTCTTCGTAAAAGACACGTGATATGAGGACGATGGTGACAGTGTGGTTAGTGGCAGCCTCTCGCCACTTGACGAAAAGGGCAGGAAGGAAGGAGTGGACTATCTTCTCGTTGTAACGTTCACCATCGCCGCTAAATTCCCAAAGCTCGCGGCACACTTGAATGAAGATAGTTACTTTTGCGGAAAGGGAGCGAAAGATGGGCCGAGTTGACGAAGCCACGACCGCTGAGGGGACCTGAACAAACAATTGAGTTACTTTCTTGACCATAAAACAGGACGGACCTTCTTCCCCTTGATATAAATGTTCTGTATCTTGGCGACAATCGCTCCCACAAAAGACACCTCTTGATTTGTGTGAACACATTGCCCCACCAACTGTTCTCCAAGCCTCCACATGTCGTTACGACCTAAATACTGGTCCTGGAAGACGAACTCAATGTAACTCGCAGTACACATTCCTCTGTCCGCCTATTTCCAATGTTTAACGGAGGAACTCATTGAGAAAGGAACAAGCCAACCTTGGTCAGAGACACCTCTCCATTATTTCTGAGATTGAACGCGTCCGCGATAGGCTTGGGCACTGATATCTGAAAGGCGTGTCTTCAGCTTGACTATTACCAGAGCCACAAGTAACCTTCACCTGCAATTGTGTCCTTGGACACTGATCCTCCTTTGGAACAAAGAATAGAAATGATTCGTCCAAATTATCCGACCCATGCTTATTGACCCGCATTAGATCTCCCTCCATAGCTCCGGGCCACGATGAATGATTGAACAAGACACCGGCGGCATCCTTGGTCTCATGTACCCATAGGTTGAATGTCCGCGAGTCGCCAACCTTGAGGGGATTTGGTGTGGGAGGTGGCAGGGGCCGCAGGACAGATTGTGCAGTGTTGGACCGACGCCGGCCGAAATGCGAATGCTGAGATTCCGCTCTTGAGGATGTCATAGGATTAATTCACAAAACAGGATCACATCTGCGGTGAGCAGATTCGACGTTGATTTGACTTTTACAGGAAATTTGGTAGCGGTAACATTGACGAGAGAGGAAGAAGGCCCGTTGTAGGTGCTTGTTTGTCTCACTACTGGTTCCGAACTCATCAGGTAAATAGGACCCTCATAATCACTACCACTCAATTTCACCATACTGATGGTTAAGAAAGATGCCGTATTCTTTTGTAGTCATCTGCTTATCGCAAAGGAGCTGATATAACGAACTCTTCAGGTGACAAAGAAACGGTGCTGGCAGAGTTTGAGCGCACACTCCTGTTCAGTTTGTAGCAAGGCCTGTTCCTAGGCCCGGGTGACATTATGCTGCACCACTACCAACCAGACGTAGGTCTCTGTCTTCAGCCGTCCAACAAAAATGCCATCTAAGACCTCCCTCTCTCATTCCCCCTTGCCTTTTGTCGACGCTGCTATGCAGGGAGTGTCTATCCCCCTGGTATACCACCTTACCCTACTACGATCCGTCTCATCGGCACCGGGTCTAGGTCTAGTGATGACTTGCCCAGCCGGATAGGCTATAGGTGTAAGGCAAGCGCGAATACTTTGGATAGGCGATATGTCACAGACGGCCCTCCTACAAGGAAATGACTTGCTGGGAACATGATATCCACGTCAAAGAACCCACAAGACGTATGATTCTGGCGTTGAGTTCAATCCAAGGATCTATGACTCACTCAGTTCTACTAGGACTAGACGAAGTGCTCTATTTTCGCTGCATGCCTTTCAAGCCACAGACACGCTCCTGGATGACAGACAGACTCAGGAGATATTTTAAGTGTCAGACAGACTCAAGGGATTATTGTAGTATCCTCAGAAAGGATACAGCGATTGTCTCACTTCGTGGCCAGCAGGTGCCCATCATTTCATTAGTCTCACCCTCTAAACGCCGTGATTAGTGAAATCAAAAATAAACAATGGACCCATGTGCGAGCTCTCTAAAGCCTGATTTTGGAGCAGAAGGCCAGCCTAAACCACCTTGCAAAATCCATAACGGGTCGACCAATTTCATCGATCTCCCCTGCGCCCATGATCTCCTGCAGTCCGACAGATATGCATTCGACGAGTATCAAAACCCGCGGCGAATGAATGGCTAGTGGGATTTACTATTTTCAGACCAGGCTATTACTAGTTTTGCTCTTGGGCGACGAAACTAGTTCAAGGTTCCATCATCCGGACGTCCACCGGCAACGCTCATTTTCTCTCCACCGGGATCTGCCCGCATTCAAATGGGGGGCTTCGTGTCAACCCTTCGCGCTCCTTGGACCACTCCTCCCCACGGCCCCCTCACCAACCCTCATCATCGACCAGTCCATTATGTACACCAAACTATTCGTTCTCATCGCCCTCTCAATCCCTGTTAGCGTCACTTCTCAGAGGCTTTGCTTCGAACGTGAACTTTCCGTTTGCTGTGGTTCCCTCAAAGTCTCCACGTTCTTCCCCTTCGCGCAGGAAGACATAAACAATACGGGTCAAGTTGGCTATAATTGCACACGCCACGAGTTCGAGACCCAGGATGATTTAAATAAATGGTGAGTGATGGACTGCTACCAAGTTGTTTGTCGGCATCTTCTAACATCTCTGTGGTTAGCGCCCCAGGTGAACCTGCGTGTTGCTCTGGCGCTATCAAGGGTACGGATTTCCTTGCAGGCTCAATTAGATGTGTTTTGATCCCCCTGATTGGCATCTGCTTCCACAGCCCATGATTCTGTGATCTATATCTACGGCTGTAAATCTCTCCATTCTTGAATATCTTGTTGGAACGCATTTCTGGGATGAGTTGCCGCTAGACGAGTAAAATAATTTTGGTCAAAGTTTTACTTGTGTTTGAAAGGTCGAAAGGTGTGCTCAGTCGAATTAGTGCTTGCCTGTATCTCTCCGACACCCCAATATAATAAGAAATGCCGTCATAATCTCTAGTAGTGGGGTGACGTGCAGTCCTTTAACCTTAAACTTTCAGGGCATATTGAACGCCACCGACAGGACTTTGGCTACCCCATATTGCAACTTGAGAGGGGCTCCAAAGAGCGCTTCGTCCCTTTGGCGATGCTACTTAGTAGGAGACCAAACTGCTTCGGCACTGGCATTGCCAGTTTCTCTGCTCCCACCTTTGTCGCTCTCTTTTGAGAGGCTGACACAAGCCAGCCAATATCATCGCCTTATTCGCGAGCAGGGGTCACAACAACCAAGCGGAAATGAGCCGTCATATTTGCGAAACAGCAAGACGTCAAAGTCTCCACCCAAGCAACAGTCTATGTCAAAAGAGGTGGACATAACAAGATCTCCCACACACCACCATACCCTCTCTTACGCTGGGAAACTTCCAAGCGTAAACAGCGTCTGTTTCTGCTTCCCTTTCCCCTTCTTCCCCTTCTTCCCAGCACCGCCCTCATCAACCTCACCCTCCACATTAACGCCGTCCACACCCACACTTGAAGATCCCCCATCCCCGCTCCCATTACCAGTCCAGGCGGAAACTGGCGGCGCACCACTTCCCAGAATATTCCTCAGTGACACATTTCCACTGACCTTCGGCTTCTCTCTCGCAGCACTTGACGACGGCAACTCGGGGAACAAAGAACTATCCAATTTCGGCGGTTTTGGCTGGTTCTTCGAAACGCGGGTTGCGGGAACGCTACGAGGTTCGATTGCACGGGGCGATGCGGCTGCCCCAGCGCTGGCAGACCAAGCTGTGGTATGCTTTTGTTGATGGAAGGCTGGTGCCGGTGCCGGTGTTGGCGTTGACGAAGGGGTAGAGGATCCTAGGAGGGGAGGGAAACGATCAACTCGAGTTTGGGTAATTTGCGCCTGGCGTGGTTGCGAGGAGGATGCAGCAGCAGCGACACGATCCCAGACTTGTCGTGAAGGTCGGGATGAACGCGAGGCTGTTGAATTCTTTGCGTTTAGGACACGACCCGATGTAATTCCTGCGTATCCACTTCCGGTGGCCTGAGGAACGAGATCGGGGAATTGTCGTCGTTGCTTTTTGCGAGTATCATCAGCCTAACCCAAGATGAAAGAAGGATGAGTGAGAACACGAACCTCGATGTTAAAGCCCCTCCATGATGCCAGTAAGTCTTGTTTCTTCTCCTCTTCGTCAAGTAGGTCCACGAGGCCATTCACGATGCTTGCCGTGTGATCGAGGTTGTTATCCAAAACATTGAAGATCGTCAAGATAAGATCGCGAGCACTGGATTCTGATGCTCGATAGCCACGGACAGCAGCCTTGACGGCAGGGGCTGCATTCGTCGGATTCGGTGCCAGCGATTGAACGCGAGAGATAAATGCCATGTGGCGCCTACGAATCTGTTGTCAACACCAGTAAGGAGGAAATTCGTGATACGCACTCAGCAACAGCAGGGTCAACGTCGGGAATGAGGGGCGAACTTGAACCACTAGGTGATGGGCGAACAGTTTGCTGTGCGTTCCCGTCCGTCAAACTCGATCCGAATGCAGCCCTTCGACCATTTGTAGCTCCAGGTTGTGGCCATGCGGCCGTGCTGGGACCGGCCTGGGCCTGCGGTCGAGGTTGCTGCAGCCCCGGTGGAGGTTCTCTATCGCGTTCTCTAGTTGTTCCCCCACCACGTCTTCCCCGTCCAGTGCCGACCTCTTCGAACTGGAATTCCGCTGCCACCTTGCGTGCGTCTTTTTTGTCCCTGGAGCTCATGTTTGCTCCGTGTTCTTCGACCATGTGAGCTTGGAGGTCTAACGGTGTGTTGAATACAACAAATTTGCGTTCTCGACACTCAGGTTGGGTACATGGGTGGTGTGCGGTATTGAAATGCCGTTCCTGGGAGTGGTTGTCCAGCAGTGTTTCGCATTTGGATTGGATGTATACTTACTAAACTATCGTAATTTTGGAAACTACAAATTCCCCATTAGCAACTCTACTAGATTTCGGAGAGGATGGTTACTTACTATTGAAACTGTACCCCATTCCTCTTACATATAAAACATTCCTCGTGCCTCTCCCGCATATGACTATAGTGCTCATCCACACCAAAGAAGCATTCCCGACAGAACTCGCACATAGGGTGTACACCGCCCTCAACCTTCTCCTTCGGGATCTGCTTGACATGCCGGTGATGGATTGACGGTAAGTGCACCGGGAGCACGTTGGGCGGATAGAGTGCATGTTCATGCGAAAAGACCTTTTTATGTCTAATGCATAGATCACTAAAACGCACAGAAAGAGCCAAAATATCAACGTCGTTTCAAGCGAGCAGAAACAACCGGAAAGTGCAACGAACCACATCAACTTTCCGTGTACAGCTCGCGTATGCAGCTTCAAATCTCCCCACCCATTTCCAATATAGTCACAGCTTGCGTCTGGACAATTAAATTTGAGCAAGATCAGCGTCTCCTCCATCATCTCCTGCGTCTCGAAATAAATCGAGAGCTTGGCATCTTTATAGGGTATGTCCTCTGGCTTGTACGTGCTGAATTCTGCATCCGGAGAAGCGGTGAATATGACCATTGGTTGTGGTTCCTACAAAAATCAGAGAACAGGAATAGGAAAAAGAAGAATAGCAGATTAGATTAGATCTTTCAAAAATGGATAAACCAGACGCACCTTGCAAAAGGTACAGTCCGTCTTCTTGTATAGCGCCCTCAGCCTCAGCGCACACACATGGCATGTCCTGTGGTTGCACTCCGACACAGCCCAATACTTAACCGGCTCCGCACAAATCCAACACACATCGTCCTCTCCCGAATCCTCTCCTGCTGCCGTTGTTGCAGTTGTGGTCGGATCCGTAATACCAATTTCAGCAGCACCTTCGACCTTCTCGTCTGCCTGATTCTCCCTTTCCTTCCGTTTGTCCTTGACGGCACTCGAACCTCCACCCCCACCCCGCCTTGCGGCATTTCCTCCCCTCCGACTACCCTTTCCTCGACCTCGACCCCCTCCTTGTCTCCCACCTTGTGCGTGCGAGGTTTGTTGCGTAGATACTTGTGTCGACATTTTGCGTAGTGTAGAGTTTTTTCTCTGACTGTTGAGGTCAGACTGACACTGCCAGTGCGTGCTTATAAGGAACGTTTTCGTCCGTCAGTTAGTTATCAGTCACCTGACTGACTCAATTTGAAGACTTATCGGTGCCGGTTCGATTAAACCTGACCCCGTTCCGATGTTCACGTCCTGCGTGTTGAGCGGGAAGGACATGAGTCAGAAATGTATGATATAGTCAACATTTTTCACACAGAATCTAGCTCAAAGGTTTTGAGAATACGCTCAAGGAATGAGCTTCTAGTTGAAAGTAGAGTAGAAAAAACTAAGGTAGAAAGCAACAACAAAGCATCACACAAACAACTACAAAACCCCACATCTCCTCGCCTCAGCCACGCTCACGCACGTATCCGTCTATAGAACAACAAATACGCGTTCCTCGTCTCATCCTTCTCCCACGCATCAAATACATCCTCCGGTCTCACATCACTCACAAGCTCGTCATCAATCCTCACCCAACCCTCCTTCAGCTTCGCGCCTGGGTACCGGTTCGGGTGAAGAACGTCGAGAGTGTAATGCCCGCCTGATGCTGAGTGACCGTGGTGGTAAAGAGCTGCAAATGGGAATCAGTATATCGAATCTAGAGTGTAAGGAACACGAGAAAGACATACCACCAAACAGTCTATACTTCGTTGATTGAGGACGCTTCCCAGTCGGCGCCATCATGTCTACACAGCCCAAGCGCATCAGTCTGCTGGACTCACGAATAGCCATGGCTCTTAAACACATACCAGAACCGATCTCCAGCTCGGGCTCGAATCGTACTTGCTTCGTCACCTTCACAACACCACCCACAGTCGTGTCATAACAGAATCGTTTCACATGCAACACCAATACCGGTGGCAGCGCCTCAATCAACACCCTCTGGCTCGCGTCGATCGTCACGCCCGGTCGCGCTGGGTTTGTCATTTGTATAGGTTGGGGGTGCGTGATGTATGAAAGGGCATCTTGGATGTTATGTATTGAGTCGCGCTGTCGTCACAATGTCAGTTTCGAGTGTGTACCGTAAAGGTGGATGTCATGGACATACCTGAATATCCAGTCTTAGTGATCTCCAATCCTCCACGAGCACTGAGTCCTTCTGTGAGGGCGCCTTGAGCGTCGACTTGAACTTGCCACCAAATATCCTCGTAATCGGACTTTCAACGGCTTTGATCTAAAATGCTGTCGCGTCAGTCTTCTTAGGGGATTGGAGGACGTCAAAGCACTCACCGTCCTCGTAACTATCGTCCTATTCTTCTTACCCACCTCCAACCATCCCTCCTCCTCAGGTGGCTCCGGCTCCTCCTTCTCCTCAACATGTTGTTTCGACGGCGACTTCAGCGGGGGCGCCAGGCTATTTTGTATATACAATAACTCTTCCTCCAAAGTATCAAGGTAGAATCCAAGGAACTCTTCCGCATCCTCTTGCTGCCCACCCTATACCAAACACCGCGTCAATCATCATCTACAACTAGCAGACAAAAAAAAACACTTACCCGCATGCTCTCAAACCTCTTCTTCTCCTTCATAGCCTCATAAAAATACGACGGCAAAAATGACTCAGGCCACTCATCCTCCTCCCCCGCTCCATCCTCATCTCTCAAAACCTCCTTCTCCTTCCCCTTCCCTCCCTTACCACTAAACCCAAACGCACCATCCTTCTTCTTCCGCTCCCTCTCCTCTTCCACGAACTCTTTCAAAAACTCAACAGTGGCATCAATAAACGGCGTCTGACTCTTCACCGGCTTCCCTCCGCCAGCGTTCCCATTCCCATTCACACTCCCACCCCTCTCACCCTCCTTCCCAAGCAACCTCCCCAACTCAATAAACAATCTCTGAAACGGGTGACAATAAACCAACACCTGCAACACCGCGTTCGCAAAACACATATTCCCGGAATTAATCAATCCTCGCGTCCGGATCCTTTGCACCGCGCTCGCGCTCGCACCACTCGGACCATTTGTAAGCAAACTAAGCAGCTCAGATTTTTTTGCGGGCGCAACGGCAATGGCGGGGGTTGAGGTTGATGTGGACGGCGCGGGGATTGAGATGCCTACAACAGATGACGTAGGAAGGGCGCCGCGTTGGTGTGTGGATGATGATGCCGGAGAAGAGAAAAGGGAAGCCCAGGATTTGGGTGCAGACGGTGCTGTCGGTGCCGGGGCTGGAGCTGGAACTGGAGAAGAGGAAGAAGCAGGTGCAGAAGTGGCTGTTGACTTTGATTCGGGTTCGGGGGTCTTTGAGGTGGAAGCAACGGGGGTAGTGGATGTCGATGTAGACACTCCAGCCGCCGAAGTAGTTGCGGTAACAGTGGATGTTGTGTTTGTCTTTCCATCAACGACAACAGCAGGAATCGTGCCCGCGGTTGTAGTAACACCAGCATCCTTAACAGGTGTTCCACCTGTCACCGAAATTGAAGTGTTCGTCGAGATGGGAGACCCAGGGAGCGTAGGCGCGTCCGTAACCTCGGTGACAGCAGATGACGAAATAGTTGAATCAATCCGCGAGGCATCCGTCACAGAGGTCAAACCAATCCCTGAAGCAGAAACATCTTTGTCTTGAACTGAGAGCGATCCAGGCTGGGTTTCAACAGACTGTTCCTGTTCATGAGCCTTTTCTTTCTCCTCTATCGACTCTTCTGGGAGCGCGACGAGTATGGACTTCGGGGAAGCAGGCGGAGTTCGGGCATCCAAGGCTTTCTGGACAATGTCAGATGGAGGTCGAGCGCGGGGAGATATAATAATTCCAGGAGCTTTTGATGGGTCGCCGGGACGTCGTGACCAGATAGCGATCGATGCAACGGGACTAGGCAAAGACGCTTTATGAGAATGGGATCGCGTGCTGGAGACAAATTGAGTGGGCGAGAGCGGGATGTTTGCGTCTGTGCTGGGGTTGTTCGATATGCTTCCCATGGTGTACGTAGTGCTAGGCGGGTCGACAGATACAGGAGTAAGAGCAGGGACAGATTGGGATTCAACTGTGGATACAGGAGTGGGTGAGTCAGAAACTTCCGGGGCCGGGGCTTCCGTCGACGCAGCGTCCTGAACTGACTCTGACTGTTCAACAGCTTCTTCCTTCGGAACAGCCGGCGCTTCATCAGAAGCCTCTACAGGCTGCTCTGTTTGCGCAGCGATAGGCTGTTGTTGCTGTACAGGCGGGGAAGAAACAGCAACGGCGGCCGGGCCGGCAACAGCTTCAACGGTCGCAGGGGGTTCAGGGGCTATTGCTACCGGCGGAGGGATCTGGGGTGGTGGAGGCGCGGGAGGTGGTTCATAATAAGCAGGCGAAAATCCTCTGGGAGGAGGCATAGATAATTGTTTTGGAAGGGGAGACTGCGGCTGTTGTGCCTGCCAAGAAGGCGAGTATGGTCCAGCAGATGTTGGGGAAGGGTAGGGATAAGGCGGAGTGTATGGGTGAGAGAACTTTGCGGGATGTTGCGCATGAGGGTGCTGGGGGTGGGGAGCGTGCAGAAGTGGATGGGGATAGGTCTGGTGTTGAGGCGGATGAAAATTTTGGTGGTACATGTGAGGGTGGCCGTGTCCATTACGGTTTGCATAAGAACCCCCACGTCCGTTTATACGCCCAGACGTGGGTTGATGGTGATGGAGGGTGTTGTGGTGGGAATTCATGTGAGGAGGTGGTGGATGGGAGGGATAGAGATATGGATATGGATTTGGGGAATGCCCGGGTCCGGGGCTATGGTTCCCGTAGACATGGGAGGGTGGAGGAGATGGCTGATAATAGGTGGGACCCTGGTGGGGATAGCCTGAGTGTGGGCTAGCCATGGGGAGAGACAAAGTAGACCGGATGATTTAAAGGCGTCGGAGGCGTGACTCGAGTCGCTGATTAGCGTGGGCTCTTATGACCCGTTGGAGAATTTTGGTGCCTAAAGGATATGTCGATGTTAACGAAAGAACAAGAATGTACAGGTGAGAGAACAGACCAGTAGAGGCGAGAACGGCACTGGACGTGGTGTACACGACGAGAACAGCGTTAATAGAGATGGACACAGTCGCTGCGTCAGGACTGTTCTGCCAGCCTGTAGGACCTCCTGGTCGTTGTGTGGCACGGTGAGCTTGGGGGAAGACAAGAATTTTGAGTAACGGATGGCGACCATGTTACAACTATCAACAACGACAAACAAAAGCCATCATCTCTATAAGCCATCCCAGCCACGCTCCCAACATACGTCGCATTACTCAATAACCGCATCCTTGGCTGTCATCAAGAGATAAGTATTGACTGTGCTCCATCACTCTGAGGAATTCTGCCATTCCGTCGTCCAGAGCCAGAGATCCACTGCCCCGCCTCTGATTGGACGCGGGACACCTTTCCCACGCCTGCTTTGGCCTAACCCAGGGAGGACGTCACAGCAATAGCTCAAGTAAGCGTTGCAGTTTGCGCAGTCGTAGATCCGGCCTCGACGTCAAAATTCATTGCACGAGTTTCGCGTGTCTACCCAGCGTTTTCAGGGTTACGAGCGAGAAGTATATGGCAAGCTAAAAATAGATTTTGCCTACCAGAATGACGAAAAAGTTACCAAGAAGCCTCTATCACTGGGAGATTTTTCTGAAAGGATATACTTGAAACTAGAAGCCAGAAACTTCGGAGTTGCCAAGGAGGAAATATCAACCGCTCCTTCTCCGGGTCCCTGCGACAGTTGCATGGAACCCGAACGCGGATGCTCTGGTCCTCCTCTGGGCTTGAACCACGGCATCTCTAATTCTACCGTTTATTCGAATCATCAGATCGCCGCTTTCTGGAGAGTGGCTATGGGTGTGAAGTTATGTATACAACACTCATCAACCCCTTGACCATCAGAGATCCTTGTGTTGATCAACCTTCTAATTAGTCAACATTTGGGATGGTATTTGCTTATGTCCACCGGAAACGCCAGTACACATTTAATTTTATGTTCTTTGTCAATGTCCCGCATGCCAGCTGCCAAAATATACGTAAATTTTTTTGCGGGTGCATCTAATTTTCAATTCAACGCGCAGCGCTCAGCGCTAGTCTTGGGTCATGAACTAGTCGAGAACAAACACAAGCGACTACTGTAACTGAAATTTGGGTAGCCATGATCACACACATCGGGCAGAAGCCACCGTTGACGGGGTTGCATGGATCAAAAGCGGGGATGGAGAAGGTTTCAGGGATGAGGATTATGCAAAGGCGTGGTAACCAAACAGAGCCAAATGGGAAGTAAGGTGTTCCTATTGACGACAGAGCGGAAAGGCACAGTTGTAAAGAGACATCATATTTGATGTTCGTTTTCTCCCACTAACATCTATCTTCCTCTTCCAGTCGGTTCACAGCTTCTAGTCGCGGGCTCGTCTGGTCGCCTTTCCGACTCAGAAAACACCTCAACCGCATCCACTCAACGCACCTTTGAATGTACGTCAATGTTCAACTACTAACTTCACACTTCCATCTAATGTCTTTTCTCAGGTCATCTTCAAGGGTGCAGGCTCCGCCCGTAAATCTCAAGGAGCGTATTGCAGCTCTTCAACAACGCACAGGTGCCAATGCCTCCTCTGCACAGCGCTCCGTATCCCCTACTCCCCAACCAACCCCCCACTCCGGCACCTCATCCAACACTGCCAGCGGCCTACGCGAAAAGATCGCCCGGTTCGAGAAAAAAGGCGGCGTCCCTGTTCCCCGTGGTAGTTTCGGCCTAGGCGCACCACCGCTCGCCGACGGGCATCCTCGACGCCAAGGCGAGCTGTACGGGAATCGAATTCCCCAGCCCGTCCGAGTGGTTAGTGGCCCCGGTGGAAGTGGGAGTGCACATCCTCAACGTGCCAATTCACCTTTGAGTTACGGACCTGGTCCGTCGAGCGCGGGTGCAGGCACGGAAAAACGACGCTCATTTTCTTTGTCAAACGTAAACGTCACGACAGATTATTTTAATCACGACGGTACCCCCTTAACTTCCCCTTCATTGTCTTCGCCGCCTGAATCCCCTCACGTTGCTGTGAACGATGTGGATTCGTTGGACGCCATACCTAGGACTACGGCTACACCTCCCCCTTCGTCGTTTGCCACCGTGTTAGAGTCCGCCGGGATAGCGGAAAAGGCTCCACTTCAGGATGCCCCACCCGTTGTGATCGAGGAAACGCGGATTTCTGAGGAGGGTGATACGACTGTGTCTCCTGAAATTATGACTCCTATAGGGGAGAGCAGCAACATGGCAGAGAATACCCTGGCTACTGGACTCCCTCCAGTGGAGGAGGAAGAAGTACAGGAGCCAGCTCCAAAGCATACCGATGGAGAAGACGTCCGCGCCGCCGAACCGTCTTCAGTTGAGGGAACATTGTCCACAAGCTCATCCGAGGATGTATCCCATCAACACTCCCAACCTGACCCTCCAGCCGCTGTGGAACCAGGGAGCTCTCCTGCTTCATCTATCAACGTTATCTCCAGTAATGATTCCACCAAGGAAGCCTCGTCCAACTCAATCAACCAATCTACTCAACTCTCTCCTTCCGAGCCAGCCGTCATTCCTTCTCCATCCCCATCTCAAGTTCCTTCCTCACATAAGCTCCTTCTCCGAGCCGCGGGCCTCGGCAGTCCACCCACCGATACCTCGCAAATGGTTCCAAGCATACCGGAAGTTATCTTCAGTGATGATGAGAGTGCCATCATTTCACCCGTTATGGCTATTTCCTCGCCACCTCCTATGGTTTCCATCCTGGAATCTCAACCCTCTTCGTCTCGGTCACTGGGACAGGCGTTGTCGGAACCTCACCCAGAGCCTCAACAATCAAAAGTAGAATCTGTGGTCAAGAAAGCGCCTCCGCCAGCTTTATCACTCGATGGTGTGACCCTCCCTCTATCTCCACCTCTCTCGAGTGACGTTCTTGCGTCTTCACATTTGGAGCGCAGTGGGTCGAAAACGGACGCGATTGGCTCTTCTGTGAATGTGAAGGATGATTCCAGGGTTGAGAAAGTCAAGCAAGTGGAGGTTGTACCTTTACCTTCAGAGAACGCTGAAATCGAAGTTGTGAGGGAAGCCGTCCAAGTTCCATCATCACCGACTACACCTCATGCACCACAATTCTCTCTTTCACCTACTCACGAATCGGAGTCGTCGCGAGCCCCTTCGTCTTCTTTCCTTGTAACTCAATTCTCATCCACGCCAAGTATCGGGAGTGACAATATCAGTCCAATCCGACCCCTGAGCATGGTCGAACTGAGCCCAGCTCCTAGCCCGAGCCATATCCAGGTCGCGCAGCGCGTTACGCCATCCACGAGTCGTGGAGTCCCTATGTTCCTACCCTCCACCCATCCAACGAGCGCACTGCCCAGAAAGTCAGATCTAGTATATTACCCTCCTACCCCACCTGATAAGAAACGCGACCTAGACGAAGACGAAGGCATGCAGGAGCGCGTGGACGAGTTGGAGCATGGATCCGTTACGATTCTTCCCCAGAGGCCCCACTCCGTTGGTGATACCACTGCTCAATCCTCATTTAAAGCCGTCGTGCATCACAAGAGGCGGGAAGTTGAACCTGTGGTCAATAAAGGTCCTCTTATTCCCCAAACTCCACAAGTCAGGCGGACGGTATCTGCAATGGCTCCAACTACTACCACTACAGCCTCGTCCTCTTCCGCTCCTATCATTCCCCCAAGTCCAGGCTTTGGAGACCTCACGGACCTCTTGCAGAGCACTGTCCTCCTCGAACAGTCGCTTGAAAAAGGGTCACTTCCCACCGAATCCTCAGTTCCTGTCATTGTTAGCGGTCCCGAAGACGGCGACGGCAGTCACGAGACTATCATCAAACGTGCTGATGGGGTCGAAGTCCGCCGTTTGTCACGAGAGGAAGCTGAAGAGAACCGGCGGACGTTGGCCAAGTTGCAAGCGAAGCGGGAGGAACAAGCCAAGAGCAAGATTAGGAGTACGTTTAGGAATACTCTCGCGCGGGCGAAGAATGTTGCTGTGAGTGCGACGGCATCGATGTATGTAGATGAGGATCGAGAGAGACTTGGGTCGACTGCGACGTTGACCACAACCACGAGCTCCATGGATATTGGGGATGTGCAGCAGCAGTATTATAGTAAACGGTTCAAGTCGCCTTCTGTCCCGCATTTGTTGGATTCGGTGAGGGAGGATGGGTTGAGGCCGAAGACACCGGAGGAGCAGATTGGGATGGGCAAGCCCGCGAGCTTGACGTCCAAATCCCCGAAATCGAGATTCCCGAGTTTCCGTCGGCTTGCGTCGAAGTCGCATAAGGACGGGCATGGCGGAAGTGGGGATGGGCATACGAGGAACAGCGTATCGACTTCGTCGGAGATCTCGTCTGAGGATTCGGCGCCTACTGCTGTGACACCTCCGGATGTCGCATCTGAGCTTGGTGAGGTTGGAAAGGGAGGTGCTGGTGGTACGATGGGAGGGTTGTCGTGGCCTTCGATTTCGCCGTCTAGGAAAGGGAAAGAGGGTAAGGAGGGGCGGGAGAGTTCAAGTATTGCGAGGGCAGCGACGTTTGCTGGGAAGATGTGGCAGAGAGCGAGGACGAAGAGTGGGGCTAGTACTCTGAGTACACATAGCACGTCTGGTGAGTGCTTTTCGCCGATTATGTTGGATGTGTTGTTGATCTAGGGTTTTGATACGTTGGTAGGTCGGATGAGCAGTGAACCTCCGCCTGCGTTGCCACCTTTACCCAATATCATCCTACCGTTGGACAGTTCTGAGGATAAGGATGTGATGATCCAACCGCCTGTCCGAACAACTTCGCTTAGATCACAAACTCCACAA
Organism: Podaxis mareebaensis; assembly: GCA_018524725.1. Lineage (NCBI taxonomy): Eukaryota > Fungi > Basidiomycota > Agaricomycetes > Agaricales > Agaricaceae > Podaxis > Podaxis mareebaensis. The sequence continues at coordinate 17,747 of JAEUWP010000458.1, read as the reverse complement.
GCACCACCCTCGCCCTCCCTCCCACCACTCCCACCTAAATCATCCGATATCTCACTCTCCCTCTCATTCGACTTTGAAGGTACCAGCAGATCATCGACACCTCAGCCAGTGGCACGGACAAATAATCTCTCACCAGATTCCCCTTCGAGTGGATACGCGTCACATATGCGTAGGAGAACGGATAACGCACCACCAGGTACGCACGCGATGCGACCATCATCTTGGGTTTCGGTGTCTTCGACAAGCTCGAACTTGAACTCGTCATTACTAGATTCTGAGCTCTTTGACGCGTTCCCTTCCGTACCCGAAAACCACCCGCTAGTCCTCCCACCCACATATTCGCATCCGAATGCACAATCACATTCAAGTTCCTCGTCACCTTCGCATTCACCCTCAATGCCGTTCTTGCCTTCACCTAGACGTGACCGAACGAGTCCGGGAAGTGGGATGACGCAGCCGTTTGACGCAGCGTTGCTTTCCTCCGCTAGTCATCTGAATGGGAGTGGTATACAAGGGGATGTTCCCGTCAGTGGTGGATTTCTAGCACCGAATTCGGGCTCGAGTTCGGGTTCGGGGTTCTTGCCGCTCGTGAGTCCATATAGTCCGCCGGAGAGTGCGAGCACGGTTGGTGGTGTTGGCCGTGTGTATGTAAATGGTATGAATGGCCGTGTGCAGAATGGTGTACCTCAGTCGAGGTAACTGTTTCCCGGGTGGGGAAAGGATGCGGGAATGGAGGGGGAAGCGGTATCGGTTTGAGTAGCTGGTTCTTTAATTCCACTTGCCTTTTGCTTTCGTTGCTTGTCATATGCGCTTCGAGTTGACCGCTCCTTTCCGTTGACTCCGCCATTGGCTCTCTTTGGACAAAATCTCTCATTCATTTACTTCATCCGTTAATCTGCTAGGTATCTGTTTCTGCTGCATTTCTTGCGTCTTACATAGTTTTTCGTCTTGATTAATCTCGTCAGCCACCCACTTTTTCTTTCCTCAATTAAATCGACTAGTGATCCGTGCATCTCTCTTTCTTTGGTAACGTAATTTAGATCGTACTACTTGTCCTTTCTTTGTGCTTTCTCTTGAGGCTTTTTGCACTCACAATTCCACTGTTCTTCAAAGGAAGAATGTGTCACAACGGCTCTTGCTCGTAGCTCCAGCACCCATTAATCATTGGTTTATCACAATGGGGTCCTCTGGATGCAATCTCCCGTATTTACGATGAGCCGATCTCATGCCTCCTGGGCAAGATGAATATGGAGAAAGACTCGGCATAATGTACTCTCAAAGCCCTAGATCGAGAAAACGGATAGGCGGCTGTCCTAGGATGGAGAGCGCCACCGCGCTAACAGACAAGGGTAGTAACTACGAGTTGAATGAGCCTTCCTTAGCTGGCTCACCAGGGACTGGGAGTAATTTCGGTCAGCATACCAGACATAGCTATATAGCGGGTTGTGCACTTACGACTGAGGTCCCTGAGGAGGTGCCTGTCCTCCTCGGTCATCTCACCGTTTCCGCGCGGGCTCTTTGTTGATCCGTGTCGGAATCCAAGACCGCCATCTACCATGAGTTATCGTCTTTGCAGCCGAGAGTCAAGGTCACGGCTTGTTCACTCCTTTCCTCCAATCCTACACCTTCCCACAGGAAGCGGCTGGCTGTCCACCAGTGCGCTTTCATTTCGCCCACCACTCACCAGTAAGATCTGCACCTGTGCAGTTGTCTTGTGGAATAGGGGCCCGCTTCCCACCTACCCGATCGCGGCTCTCTCGTACACGCTATCAAGCAGGGAACCACCCCTAGGGCTTTCACCCAATGGGTTTTTCCCACATAGTTCTCATCCGTTGTCAATTCATGTAATATAAGTATTCGCTACAGCCTCGAAGAAGCCACAGTGTGGCGCGACCACGTAACATAAAGACACTTATCTATACGCCTAATCTGTTGAAACGAAATGTACGAGCAATCACCACGTCCGTTTGGTGGCCACGAGCTTCTTAATAAGACACTGGGAACCTCAAGTCAATATACTGACACATATATCACCCAGTTGAACGTACACCCCAGTTCCTTAAGAAGTGATATGTCCTCTTCCGTCGGGTCATGGTCTGAAAATAACACTTAGTTATGGGTGACAGGGCGCACGGGATGACACACCAATAGGTCCTCCCATAAGAGCCTCTCCATAAGCCATGAGGGCCTTTTTTCGCGCTTCCATTTCTGTGACTTCTTCCGGCGCCAGTGGTATTCCACCTCCCAAAACGCGGAGTTCATACTTCACTTCATCATCGTCATCACTGTCATCGTCGTTATCGTCGTTGCCTGTAGCTACGGAGGGTGAATTTGGATTCTTGTTGGCAGTTGCACTCGAGTCATTAGGTCCTTGACCGCTGGACTTCTTGGATGGTTCCCAGAATATAGCTTCTCCCAGTTGCATAGTCTTCTTGTATAGCAGTTGAGCATCCGGTGGCAGGTTGAGCTGTCCATGACGGTCTCTATAGTCAAGAATCCTGTTGCAGGCGCTCAGAACCACTAAGAATGGGTTTATAGTATAGATAATGGGACGGTTTCCTGGAGCGAGGAAGGGCCGGGGACGCGGACAAGAAGCATTTCCTGGAAATTCACGTAGGCCACCATCCTCTGCCACGACATATTGCTTGTCTCCTCGAGTGTCATGGTGAATAGTAAAGCCTGATTTCGGGATTTTTGAAGGGTCAAGTACAATGAGGTCAAATTTTGGGAAACAAAACGAGGGGTGCATGCGCTGTTGTGAAGTCAAATAAGCGGAAGAATGATCAGTGTGGAGGCCCTACGTAGCTCACATTGATGTAGCGACCAGGGTCTGCGCCGAAATGGTCATAGCAGTATTGACGATATGCATTGTCGTCGCCGACCAGGGCAATGAGCTTATTTAAGCTTTTCAACGAACAAGTTACCACAATGCATTCATCGCGAATGAGTGCATTCCAAATAGATTCATCAACTAAGGCACATAGAATATATCAGAGCAAGAAACGGCAGGAGGTTACAAATTCCTACTATTCGAAATGTTAGATGGGTGATCCAGATGGAAAACACCATTGTCAACGAGGCGCAAGTCTCCGAGCATTTGAACCTGGCAGCATTGGTATATAAGTGCCGGCCCAAGGAGAAGGCATGGAGTGTACATACAGTTTCCTTCTCGGTTCCTCTGGGTGAAGTAAGCCAGTGGATTTGCCTCACGGGGGATTGCAAGGTGGCCCGAGTGACGAAACATCTTAGCTCTTCATCCACACGAGGAGGAATGACGTCTTTGAATGCCGGAGCTTTGACTATAATAGATCTACTCTTCAGGAGGTCTTTTGGATCTCTACCGGCGTAGGACATTGCTGGTCACGGAAAGAAGATGAAATGACGGCGTTAAAAGCAATCCAACATGGGTATATATATCCACTGTCACAGAACCCTTGTCACGTGACATGCTCCTATTAATTATCGTCGCCCTTCAAGTCACTTTCTTTTTCCCCTACTTCAGGGCAGAAGCGTGACCGCACGGGCATAATCCTAAATGGATAATTCAGATCTACTGTGATACTACTCAGCCGCGTTGTTTTGGAAACACGACAACCGCAATCATTATATTGGCCTAAGCAGGCGTTGATCGTTCGAATGGTCATCAGAGTTCACGAGTTACTACATCCGGTCAATCCGAAGGCCAGGCAGTCCCTGATACATTTACAATCATTTCCGGGACTACATTCTGGAACCTGGCTTGCTTCGAATGGCGATGGACCCGTGTCACCATGTGTTTAGTGGCGAATGTGGTCACAAAGCGAAGAAGTGCTCCCTTTTCCCCATATACCATAGTATGACCTACCAGTGGACAGGATGGACCACCGGTTCATCGAAGTTTACCACATGTAATTGATTAATTATCTATGCGCTGCAAGGTGATTATAACCGCAAAGATGTGACCTTGTCCGCTATGTGTGGTGCTTGATAAGTGTCTGTTTTTGCCTGGCAAACTGCCAGACCATCAGAACTGTGGCCTATAGAAATGCCAGAGGTAACAATCGACCGGGACTGAGCTGAAACGCAAATCGCGTTATCTCCTTAAATTTGCTCACTGACCTTTGCCCCATAACTCTGCTATGTTAGCATAACCCCGAATGAACCACATAGCCTTCACACTCAGGCGATAAACAGACAACCAACAGCACCAACCGATGTTTTGCCTACCGAGGCACAATAGGGCCACTTCGCCACACTTCCCTTGTTCATCTTTTGTTGATGTCGTTTTTCCATGACATGTGGGTCCCCCAAATATTCACGCTCTACTCCTTGTGTTCTTTCAGACCTCGTGTCCCTCTCTCGGCCGCCGATAGCAACCATAGTCGCCGCAGTAAACTGAGATGCATTACCCCAGTGAGCTTTATTTACTTGCGATTCGCAAGCCCCTTATTCATTTAGGCATGATCTGAACATTTGCATAAGGAAACAATGGAGCACAGATTCTGCTGAGCCGTGCACAGTATGGTAAGTTTGTCAGATTTTGGTTTTCCCCGTCAAATGCTTCCGTGTGGATGCACTTATAAAAGTCATGGTAACTCTTCCGTCCTCTTCAGTCCTCCTCTTTTCACAGATCTATAACGCTGCTCCAAATCACCCTTGAGCAATGTCTACATTCACTAATCACCCTGTGCCACGAATTACTGTCAATTTCAAGTTTGCCTATGTTCCTTCCATGATCCTTCCCGAGCCGTATGAGCCTCTTGAACCGATCTCCCGCCCACCCCCCTCAGATGGTGCAGCCACCACACACAAGACAGCCTCAGTAACTAGCACCCAGGCCAAGGCTAAGGATCCTGATGTCAGACACCGACACAAGATTCCCAGAGAAGAACCCTGTTTCATCACTGGATCCATCTCATATATCCACGAACAAGCTCACTGGGTGAACGCAGTTCGCAACAAGAACACCACTATGCAGGATGGGAGAGAACGACCTGTGCGTAACATTTACTCCCTTGGAAAACTACTTATTAATCCTTACCCGATGCCTAAAAAAAAGGGGAAAAAGCAGATTGTAAGTACAACAACACTTACCCCTTTGGCAGCTTCTTACACTTACCAACCTTACTTCCTTCAGCAAGATCACCTCTCCAAGTTGTGTGTTGTTCCTGAGGATTTTAACCTCGACTCTCCAGGCAATCTGGTGAACTGTGAGTACTGGGATATCGACAGGATTTTACATCACATTAATTCACAAATATAAGTGGATCGGACATTGCATAAGGCTCTTGATGTTTATGCGTTTATTGCTGTCACAGCATCAGATGAAACTTTAGACGCACTCATCAACCTAGTTCAGAAGGGGAAAGAGAAGCAATACTGGGCTACAATTCCTCGAGATGGGGATCCGGGCTTTTCAGATCTGTTCTCAGAAGCGGTAGGAATTGTCACTCTTCATGATCTGTACATTCGTTGCTTATTCATGGTAGAACTCCGGGAAAATTCCCATCAAATTTCAACTTATTGTGTTGCACCCTGAACACTTTCTGCCAGCAGGAAGTTATCTCACCATTTATCATCGAGATGTTATTTCGGAGTCCGTTGATGTCAAGATCTATGGTGTAGGCTCTGCTCACGCCTTGGATGGTGTTGGTCGGCGGCTTCGTGAAATGGTTTCGGTTAACAGCCAAGTACAGCCTGAGGCACCACTACCGTTCCAACCTTTGGGTAGTCCACCACCTGATTTCTATGCTCCGCTGCGCCACTCGCAACCACTGAATCCGTTTCTTGTAATCCTGAACGCTGGTATAAAGTTCCGTCGATACTTCCGGAATCCAGCAACCGAGATAACAACACCTATCCCTCCGCGACCTCCATTACCCGAACAGGTTCTGAGAAGCATGAACAAGACGCTACGCCTTATCGATTTACTCTATTCAAATGCTTTCCACGACCTAGTGGATACCGGTGTAATGCTTACCACCGAGTCCTCGACCTTGAATGACACCAACGCCGTCACTCTGAACCGATTAAAGAGGTCTCGCTCAGATTACGAGGAGCAGGATGTTTACTCAAGTCAGACCCACTCAGGCATGGGGCCTAGAGTAGACGAATTTGGTCAGAAAATAAATGTGGAAAACGACCCTGACGCAACAATCCGTGCTCTGCCACCCAGCCAATCTACGGTCGCTGTGCGTGCTTTGCGCGGGCGTTTGCAGATGTGAGTTCAGCCTCCATTTATCACATTTACAACATGCTAACGGACTTCTCACAGACCTCTATCGGATGGTGCAGAAAGCCAGTATGAAGTACAGCCCAGATTTTAACAGACGTTTCAAGATAAACCCCACCTTATTCTCCCGGTTGCTATTAGTCTTCGACTGAGTAATGTTGTCACATTCGTAAACGGTTATGCGGAGAACAGCTCCCAGAAGTTTGAATCCAATATCCTCTCCAAGTCCAATGTATTTGGTTGCTAGAATGTATACATTCAATATCATACTCGTCCACCCACTTCCACACCCCTCCCTCAAACCAACATCTTACTCACATACGGCCGTCCAGCTCATACCCCAACTTACAATAACAATCATTTATCCCCACACCCGAAATATTGCAATGTTTCCCGTGGGTTCTTGTTGATCCGTGTCGGAGTCCAAGGTCGGCGTCTATCGACTATCATTATCATCTGCTCTATATGTACTTGCATTCAATCGGTCTTCAGAGGAAGAAATTTGCTGCCCTCGTCCCCCAATTCGAGCGCTCATCTGTTTCTTGAATCCTCCATTCCTACCTCAGCAGACGGATAAAGACAACGCAGGTTTGCCACATTTCCGTGATTTGGCGCCGACTTTGGAGTTTGTAGCACCTCGGAAGACAGTCGGGCTCTGATACCGAAATCTGTTAGGGCGCTGAAGAGGTCCTTGATATCTTCCTCGGTCATACCAAGTTTTCGATTATTTCGCTCTCGGGAAGCATGATATCAGCTCTTCGGAAGTGTGAATTGTCTTTGTTGATACGCAATGCCTATAAATCCTGCAATTATTTGTAGCCTTTGGTGGCCGAGAGTCATGGCCACGGCTTCCTCAACCCTTTCTTCCGCTCCTACACCTCCACGCAGATGGCGGCTGGCTGCCCACAAGCACGCGTTCATTTCGCCCACCCCTCCACGCCCAAGTAAGATATGCACCTGCGCGGTTCTCGTGTGGAGCGGAGTAGAGGCCCGCTTTTGGTTGACCCACTCACCCGTCGCGGCCCTCTGGACTCTTGTACAACATTGCTAGGCAGGGAAGCCCCATCAAACCTTTCGCCCAATGATTTCTTCTCATAAATTTACCATCTGTTGTCAACTCGTATAATATTTTCGCCATCGCAGCTCTTTTCTCGGAGAAGCCATATAGTGGCGCGACAGTGTTGAACAAGGACTCTTATTTATATACCTAACCTGTTGAAACAGAATGTACTAGCAATCACGGCATCCGCTGGTGGCCACGAGCCGCTTAATAGGATACTGGGAAACTCAAATCAATATACTGACACACATGTCGCCCGGTTGAACTTACACCCCAGTTCCTCAAGAAGTGATACGTCCTCTTCCGTCGGGTCATGATCTGAAAATGATACTGAGTTATGAATGACAGGGCGGACAGGACGATACGCACCAATAGGTCCTCCCATAAGGGCCTCTCCATAAGCCATGAGGGCCTTTTTTCGCGCCTCCATTTTCGCGGCTTCTTCTGGCGCCAGCGGTGTCCCACCTCCCAAAACCCGGAGTTCATATTTTACTTCATCATCGTCATCACTATCATCGTCATTCCCGTCATCGCCTATAGCTGCCGAAGTTAAAGTTGAATCCTTGTCGACAGTTACATTCGAGTCACTAGTTCCTTGACCGCTGGACTTCTTGGATGGTTCCCAGAATATAGCTTCTCCCAGTTGCATTGTCTTCTTATACAGCAGTTGAGCATCCGGTGGCAAGTTGGGCTGTCCATGACGATCTCTATAGTCAAGAATCCTATTGCAGGCATTCAGGACCACTAAAAATGGGTTTACAGTATAGATAATGGGACGGTTTCCTGGAGCGAGGAAGGGCCGGGGCCGTGGACAAGAAGCATTTCCTGGAAATTCACGTAGGCCACCATCCTCTGCCACGACATATTTCTTGTCTCCTCGGGTGTCATGGTGGATAGTCAACCCTGATGTCGGGATTTTAGAGGGATCAAGTACGATGAGGTCGAATTTTGGGAAACAAAACGAAGGATGCAAACGCTGTCATGAAGTCAGATCAGCAAAAGCATCATGGGCTCGGTGATCCTATATAGCTCACATTTATGTAGCGGCCAGGGTCTGCACCGAAATGGTCATAGCAATATTGACGATACGCATTGTCGTCTCCGACCAGGGCAATAAGCTTGTTTAGGCTTTTCAATGAACAGGTTACCACAATACATTTATCGCGAATGAGCGCATTCCAGATAGATTCATTGACTAAGGCAGGTAAAATTTGGTCAGAACAAGAAATGGCGCGATGCTACAAATCCTTACCATTTGAAACATTGGATGGGTGATCCAGAAGGAACATACGACTGTTGACAAGGCGCAAGTCTCCGAGCATATGAACCTGGAAAAATTGGTATATGAATACCAGCCAAAGGAGAAGACATGTAGCGTACATACAACTTCTTTTTCAGTCCCTTTGGGAGTAGTAAGCCAGTGGATTTGCCTCACGGGAGGCTGCAAGGTGGACCGAGTGACAAAACACGTTAGCTCTTCCTCCATACGAGGAGGAATGACATCCTTGAACGGCGGAGCCTTGACTATGATAGATCTGCTCTTCAGGAGGTCTTTGGGATTTCTGCCGGTATAGGACATTCCTGATTATGGGAAGAAGATAAAATGACAGCGCCAAAGCAATCCAGTGTGTGTATACATACCACTGTCACAAGACCCTTGTCGCACTTTTGGCTGGACACTAGAGAAGACGAAACAACGGAAATGCGGAAGTGCGCTAAAGAGTTCACTGTACTTATGGGAATATATTTGGAGGCATTCAACATGTGACGTCACGTCCTTATTCCTGTCGCTTCACTGTTCCGGGTCGGTTCTATTGATCCGTGTGGGAATCCAAGGTTGTCTATCGTAAGTTGTCACTCGCTCTAAATTCACCGTTCGTCAAAGAAGACTACTGCACACATCCCCCGTCGCTCAGAGGGATGGATCCTAAGACAAATAACTATTGTGATCCAAAACTATTCGAGTCTTCAATAATTTCAAGTTTTATAGGCATCACGTATCAACAAAGGCACCTCATACTTCCAGTGAGTTGATATTGTAGAGCGAGTAAGCTCGCTGGGTGCGAGGGCCCGGTGGTGTCGTCGACCTCAGGAGTACACCAACTAGTGGCGNTTCAAGAACGAGGTAGCTTCTGTCAACTTCCCAAACCTGTTCCCCTGACCTTCCGACCGGTATATCATTATTCATCCGATGCCGTCAAAATTGCCAGAACACGAGTAGGACCTATTTTAATTGACCCGTTCTCCCTGGTCAAAAGCTGGTCGACCTACGACCGTCTCAACACGTTCAGGACCATGGTTCTCCCCAGCGGGGGCTAGTACCTGCGTAACATAAGGTTGTGACAACATATTGCTCGTATGTTGAATTCGCTTTTCGTGCATTCCCTTTGATTTGGCCTCGCACCAGCGATGCTCTATGGCGGTAGAGACCCAATGAACTCTCGGAGGTCTGGATCCACTATAGTCGGGGTTCCAGATTCTGGATGTCGTACCTCCTCGCGTGGCAAAGCTCAGTTTCGTCACCACCTTGCAAGCCCATCCAAAGTAACACTACTGGTTCATTACACCCGAAGGGACCAAGAAAGAGACGGCATGTATGCCCACTTTCTTGACCTTGACTAGTATTCAAAAAGTTAAAATCCGCCGGGACGAAACGCTGGCATTGCTGACGGCGGTGTTTTCCACGTGAATCACCCACCCAACATTTCGAACCGTGAGGACTCGGGGATTATGCTCAGTCTCTTGTTCTAATGATGCTGCTATTCTTCCTAGTTGGTGAACCTGTCTGGAACGCGCTCGCCCGTGATGAATGCCTTGTAGTTACGCGTTCATTGCAAAGCCTAGACAAACACATTCTCAATCCTGCTTTGATCACCTAGGTCACGATTCAGGCCGCTATTTTAATGTAAGTCCCGCATTCTTCAAACCCGAATCCATTTCCCCCCACTCATCCGCCTGTCCTAACAGCTTTTGTATCCATCTTTTCGCTTCCCAAATCTCAACGTTGTCGTACTCGATCCTTCCAAGTTTCCGAAACAGGGTTTCATTATCCACGGTGACCCGCGACGTGACAAAGCATACGAAAAGCATACGTTGCCGCAAAAGACGGTGTCCTGCATGGATCCCCTGGGAATCTTTCCTGTCCTTGCCCCTGTCCTTTCATTGCCCCGGAAATCGCCCCGTTTTCTGTACCGTGTATCCTTTCTTGGTGATCCTCGGTACCTTTGTTAAAGTACTTGGTTATGGAGATCGGAATGGGGGAAACGCATTGCCACCAGTTGCTCAAAAGCTGTGCAGGAAGACCACGTGGCTGACTAGAACCATGCTCTGGAAAACGATCGGAAAGTCTTCCTATTGGAACAGAGCGAATGAGTCAGATGTAAATTGCAGTACCAACCCAACATCAACATCCATGGCTGCAGATAATGACAACGATGATGGTGATGACAGCGGTAAAGATGACGGTGAAGAAGTAGCGTACGAGCCCCGAACTCTGGAAGTCAAAGAAACGCGGCAGTCGCCAGAAGGACTTGCACAAGTGAAGGCTGGCAAGGCTTACGGCGAAGCTGTTATTGCTGGTGCACTGGGTGCGTACCACCCTATACCCTTTGCTCCATGCTTTTAATCAACAACGGTGGTTTTCGGGTCATGACACGACGGGGGCGGGACTGGTCATTTATTGAAGACCTCAACTGTAAGCACAACTGAGTTATATATGTGCGCTGTATTAACCCGATTTTTTCCAGTGCCTCATCAAACGGCTTGTGCTGTAGTTGTTTGTAGTGATCACAGGTACGTATTATTTCTGACTGCATCCTCTTTCTTACGCTATTTAATCATAAGATGAACCCGTCGAGCGACAGATGACTATCGTTGTATCAGTATGTGGGTGTAGATGATCAGGTACCCTTACTCAGAGCATTGTCGTGGGTGCACTCGACATGGAAAGGGGCTGAAGGACAGACACTTCCTGCTCAATACTTGGAACATGATGCATAACATACCGCATGATCATCGATCATCAACCATTCTCCGCCAAAAGTTGACTAAAGGTCTTAGGGAGATTGACTGACAGTTGGCGTCTCGATCGCCCTCAGCAGCGTACACTGACGGGAGAGAGAAATCGCCGGGTACAAATTTCAGTTGAATTTTGTTGAACAGATGGCCGCGGTCTCAAGCTGGGGTGCACAAGAGCTTGAAACCGCGGCGCTTCCGACTCGGAAGTCGCTTATTAGCGAATTGGAGACATTCAACAACTCACTCAACTTTGGTGCTTCGTTTAACGGGAAGACCAGCGTACAAAGAACCAGGTCGTTAGGGCGATGGAAAGAAACGTTACGGAAGATGAGCGAGGAGGCTAACAGTTACGTTGTATTGGGGCGCTCTGACATCAGGGAAATCGTCCCATAACGTTTGTACTTACACTGAGCGCTTGCACTGCAGACCCACATGATCAACCAAGGGTTCGGGAGTCCAGAGTAATAGCCATACCTACACCGAGGACATAGGGTGGTGATATTACCAAGCGTGAATTCCAGTCGGGCTCAGGGGTCTGGGACGTTGTCCAAGTTGCTTACATGCCCAAACGTTAACGGACCCGAAACACGTGGATAGCAACCGGTGTCAAATGCAGGCAGTCGGTTTCACAATAAATTAGAGTCACGTTATTGTTACTAGCCTAAGGGACTCTTACGGGATACAAACCCATGAATTGGTCTCAAGTTATATCTTAGTCGGAAGTTAAATGGTAGACTTCCATTTGATGTTCCGGCTGCATGGAAAAAAAATGCATGGAGATAATAATAATATTTAGCGTCCCGCTCGAGTATTAGCCACAACTGGGCACCTCTGGGGCCCTTTACAGTAACTGTATAGTTGCAGTAAACTTCAAGCGAGACACTCGACAACCCTCTACAACTGCTACAGGCTTTGTGAGGTTCCATGGAAAAGTGGATCGGATGAGGTGTGCATTATGGAGGACATGTGCATTTAGCATGTATTTAGTGGCGGTTTCTGGCACAGGTATGAAAGACTGACTCCGGGGCTTCAACACGTTATAGCTCGTCTCGATACTAACCCGATCCCCGTGGGCCAAGGTACTCAGTACAACGTAACTCATTGAGCAACTTTCTCGTTATCAGCGGTTTACTTTTTGCGTCATACTGGTTTCTGGTAATGTGTAAGTAGCATAAGCAAAGTGCTGGTCGGTTTTATCAACATGTTTCGCAAGTTGTGCAGCCGACTCGTCCCTTATAACGTGACCTGTGACAAACTGTCATGAGCCACTGCGCGGCTGTCCAAAGTCCAATCTCCCGCTGAGGTAACGCTGGAAGGACATCTGTCGTCATATTCAAAGTCCAGAATTCTCGCTCCATCTCTATCTTATTCGATGTCAACAGCCCCTCGCTTCTTCTATGCCAAGGCGCGGCTGAAATTATCAAAGCAAAAAGATCACAACGTCCTTCACGTACAACAATGTTGGAGAGTCCTGAGCCGACGGGCTATCAGCTTCAAGCCAGAGATGCGTACTAGTATAAAAGCCTACGACGCTGGGGTCGAAATTTCAGCAACGTAGGACCTCAGACCCAATGCTCTCAGGACGTCGTGGCGTATTTTCTCTTCTGTCATTCGCACAGGTTGCACTTTGTGCCCTCCATTTTCAACACCCGAGCGACTTACCTGGTGTTGACTACGATTTCATCGTGGTTGGAGGAGGTAACGCTGGTGCCGTCGTTGCGAGCAGGCTGAACGAGAATCACAATTTCAAGGTCCTGGTTATCGAGGCTGGCCCTTCGTGAGCTCATTCCTTACCTCGACTGAGCCGCACTAACTTGTATGACTAGGAACGATGATGTACCCGAGATCCCGATCCCTGGGTTATCATACAAAGTGGGCTTTGGGACGCGCGTCGATTGGAATTATACTACTGCGCCACAAATTCATGCCAACGGGAAGACATCCAATTATGCAAGAGCTAAGATACTTGGAGGGTGCACATCGCACAGTATGTGAACGGAAAACCCTCACCCATTAGCTCTTTCATCCATTGTTTTGTAGATGAGATGGCGTATACCCGAGGCTCCCGAGACGACTACGACCGGTGGGCATCTGTCACCGGTGACGACAACCTATCATGGGACAAAATACTTCCATACATCCTCAAGGTCAGTCCAAGCAACATCCAATGTAGTGTTAAATAAATGTGTATGACGAATCCCCAGGCAGAAAATTGGTCAGGACCAAATGACCCCAACCTCCCCGAAGATGGCCACTTCGACCCATCTGTACATGGCACCAGTGGTAAAATAAACGTAACAGCGGCATACTATCCTCATCCATTCAATGATATGTTGTTCGAAGCAACGAAAGAGATGAGTGATGAGTTCCCGTTTTTGCTGGATCTAAATGGCGGGAAACCTATTGGTCTTGGTGAGAGTTTAAAGTGTCATAGTGTTTGCTCAGCCTTCAATCTCTGATAATACTATAGGTTGGGGGCAATATACAATCGCGAGAGGTACCAGAAGCAGCTCTGCAACTGGATATCTGGCCCATACAACTGATAACGTGCACGTCTTACTTAACACGCGTGTTACCCGCATTTTGCCTGTCAGCAACGATAGCCAAGGTAGCAGCCACGAGCCCAAAGCTATTGATTTCCGCAAAGTTGAGTTTGCTACGAGCCCCGAAGGTCTGTTCCTTTGCGCTGCGTTACGTCTTTCTTTGCTGACAACTAAGTAATAGGGCCAAGGCAGACCCTAACAGCGAAGAACGAAGTCATACTCTCAGCTGGAGTGATCAACTCTCCCCAAATTATGCTTAACTCTGGCATTGGTCCCGAAGCTGAACTCAAAACGCTTGGCATCGAAACTTTGGTCGATAACCCAAGCGTGGGCAAGAACTTCAGCGATCAACCAGCAGTCTATATCAATTTCACTACCAATCTGCCCGTTACCGAGTACGTCTATTGTCCCATTCCAAATCCTTGCTAGCACACTCCTGACGTCATCCAATCATAGTTTCGATGAGGCAGCTGCCCTGGCTGAGTGGAATCAATCACGCACTGGTCGTCTGGCCCTGCCACAGCACCTCCACCCACTTGTGTGGGTGCGTTTCCCGCCCACTGCCAATCCTTTCAAGAGTGGCTCCGATCCGACGGGAGGTCCAAACACACCACACGTTGAGTTCTGGTTTGAATTCATAACATCCTCAACTGGTTCCAGTAGAGACGGGAATGTCACGGTTTCGCTGGCTGTTACTGGTCTCACACCTGAAGCCCGTGAGCCTACTCAGTTCAATTCATCTCTATCAACACTTAGCACTAATGCACGGTTGATAGGCGGTTCAATAGGACTTTCTACATCCTCTCCTTTTGATTCCCCCGTCATCGACCCAAACTTCCTCGGTACCCCTCTCGACACTGCGATCCTCGTTGAAGGAATACGCAGTGCGCAGCGTCTTTTCTCCTCTCCAACACTCTCCAAAAACGTCTCTGGACTCGTCGTTCCGCAACCAAATCCCGACGGAACACTGACGGATGAGGATATCGCTGCCTTTATCCAAGATAATGTTATACCTTTCTTGCACGGTGTTGGGAGCTGTAGTATGGCTCCTCATGGGGCAAAGTGGGGTGTTGTAGACCCTGAGTTCAGAGTCCGGGATGTACAAGGTTTGAGAATTGTCGATGCATCCGTTATGGTCAGTCACTATTTCCCTGCATGCATGCTTTTTACATATGGAGACTGATCCATCCATCTGATTGTTTAGCCCTTCGTTCCCAGTGCACATACCCAAGTACCCGTTTATGCTATTGCGGAGTGGGCGTCCGACGTGATCAAGAGATCATGGGAGTAAAACTGACCCAAGGGAAGAGTTATCTGTAGAACGGAGTAGTGTACCCCATGTAATGCAACAATGGTACCAATGAAGATGATCATGATGGTTTTCTATACTAGACAATATTAAGCTACAGCTTGCTATGCATCAATGAGGGGGTGTATATACCTTCAAACCTGATCTGATATACCCCATTCGTTGCTCTGTTGTGATAGTGGCCTACAGAAATTGCTGCACCCATGTACTACTGACACCTGTGTGAGTAAAAACATGGTACTGCTAGGTGCTGTAAGGTCCTGCTGGGTCCTGCTAAGGGTTGATCCTGTAGTACTGCTAAGTGCCGCTATGTGTAAAAAGATAACCAGTTTGATGCTGTCATAACAAAGTATATCATTATGTCAGCAAGTATTCCCTGTTGAATACACTGGTTATGTTATGAACCCTCTTAGCACCCCTCATTGCAACATCATTTACAATGCCTTAGTCCACAAGCTTGGACTTCCCAATGCCTCCTGCCACACCACTCAAGATATGGGTATATCAACTGAAGACCCTGTCTGCTATTGCAATGAAGCTTTTGCCAACTGTCACCTTCCTGGCCACACATCCTTATTCTCAGAAGACTGGCCAATGCCTGGACTGCTATTCTATTCTACTGACTGTATGATGACTGAAATCTTATGCATTGCTTGGGAGAATGCTCCCTTCACCCATGTCTTCAATCCCAACAGATTATACATCCAAATGATCCACAGTAACTTTGACTCTGCCTGGGCCCATAGATGGAAAATGATCCCTTATGCCAGAGAGCTGATTGTATTCCTCCACCCTTACATGATGTATCCACCAGAGGTCATCCCTCACATCATCAAGTATGAAGTCACCTGCAGACTTTACTTCTGCAAAGTAGAAGTCTATTGCCTCAACCCTAACCCTGACAAGCCTCTGGCCATCCCTCCCCACTGATCACAGCTTCCTCCTCTTTACAGCATCAACTCCAATGTCCCCAGCATCAACAAATCAGAACCTGCTGTGGATCCCCCACCATATCCACCTCCCTATGTCACCACAGATGTTTCCTTGTCATCATCATCATCATCATCCTCACTGTGCTGCAGTCCAATGCATGAGTCAGACACTACTGACTTGTCCCCCATTGGAGGCTTCACTGTTCCTAGCTCTGCCTTGTCCCCAGACTCATACTCCTCTGACTCTACCAATGGATGTCTTCACCCTGATATGGACTTGTAATATAACTCCAGTAAATAGTTTCTTTCTTATCTCTACTACTACAGACTCTTTGTCCAGTATCCCTGTATCCTGCCCAAACTTTGACTTGAACTATTTCCTTATCTAGCTAGTTTCCTTTCTCATCTAGTTTCTAGTCTCTATTCTCATTCCACTCCACTCCATAGTTACACTTCTATTGACTCTTGGACTTGAAGCCTTACTTCATCATAGTTACCTCTTTAGGACTTTAGAAGTAAAGCTTAAATAGCCACTCATGTACTGGAAGCACAAGCTTCCTATACTCCTAAATCACTCTTAAATCTCAAGTTGTTGCTTGACTTAACTGTGATTGACATTAGTTCATGATCAGTGTGGTAGCAAACATCTTATTGGTCATACTCTTGACTGATAAGCATTCGACCTCTTGAGTGTGCTTAACTGGACACTTGCCTCACCACCTTCTTATTGTGATCCTTCTTGCTAGATCCTAGTGCCTCTGCAAACCATCTAGTGAGATAGCTGCCCCCTAGCAAAGCTCAGGTGACCAGTGATAAGGACCAACCTAACAGGTTATGAGTTTTTGTTATGTATCAATTTCCATATCTTGCCACAGCTCAGTCATCATAACAGTCACAAGAAAAACAATCTTTTTGGTGGTATAGAAGTTGGAAAAAAATATGGTCCCAAAAGCCTAAAAGTGCTGCTCAGAAATGACTGGCATACTCTTCCAGAAAATTCCTTGGCCATTTCTCCATCTGTTTAATTGCCTGTTGACTATTGGCAATCCTTGTAACTGATCTTGTCATTTCACCACTGCAGCACTTTACAGCATCTAGTGGTACTGGGTCTTTACCTATGTGGGTGTCAGCAGTATACAGGTGTGGCAAATTCTGTAGGCCCAAAAAATAACAGGGTACAAATTTTGCTGATGGACATAATGTAGCAGTAGATGGTGGTGTTACAAGGTTCCTCTTTGCCTAAGTGGCACCTAAACTAGAGGCTATTACCCCAATAGGAGAATATTGGGCCCAATTCTTCCTGCTTGAACCCCAGGGGTGTGAGTGCAAGACTCACTTGCAGATAGGGACCACCTTGTGCTCAACTGCCCTCTCTTAGAACATGCAACCTGGCTAGAGAATCTTAACAAGATCATGGAATTTCCAGGCTTCCCCCATGACAACCCACCTCTTTCTCATTCACATGTTGTGCACTGCCAGGGGTATTGGGTAACCACTCCCATCCACCAGGGCCACCCTTGACCTCACACCCCTGCCTAGTCTGTGTCATAATAACACAAGGACTACCAGGCCCAACCACTTATAGACTAAAGCCTCCCTGTTACAAGGTTTCTTCTTTGGCTGAGCGACGCCTAAGTCGGAGCCTATCCTTGTAGGTGAGACGAGCAGAGGTCCT
>JAEUWP010000450.1:0-58670 GCA_018524725.1 Podaxis mareebaensis | reverse complement strand
AAACCATGCCTAACTAGGCTGTAGGAACGGCCCGTTACTACTGCCTAATTAGGCCCGTTTTGCGGGAGCCATAGGTGGTCCTGAAGCATCTATCCTTCTTTCTCAGTCTTGAAAATCTCTGGGTTCTGGAACGCAAGGACGAAATCGAGAGTAAAAATGCGTCCTCTCCTCGGAGTATGGGCCAGAACTTGCCGTTGTTCTCGTCGCTGTCGTACGTCCTATTGTACTAGAATGTCATTGCTCGCTTTTATACAGATAGCCCCTCGGCTTTCAGTACTGTAAAGACAGATTTTCCTGCATATACTTTCATCGAACGGTGTTCTATGGACTACTCGACCAACCTTCGCCCCTCCGGACTTGCAAATAGCCTGCAACGAGCAAACATTTCAGGATCTCCACAATTGCACGTGGAATCCGGAACAAAAGGCTCGGACGCCATTCCTCCTCGGTGTCCCCCGTCATGGGAACTTGGGGATGAACACTGTAGTAGCCATAGTAACGCCAGATACTGTCGGTGATTCGGCGGAACCAAAGGTCGGAATCTATAACCCATGCGTCGTTGTCCGAACAGCATCTCTTGATCAGGGCTCGAACGGCATCCCTCGACTCTTCATACTCCTCCTCGAACATGTTCTTCTTGCCTTTCGACGTAGTGACACAAGCGTGGCCCGCGAAGTGTATGTTGCGCTTCGTGAATTCGTTCCCATTTGCATCCCACCAGCCCTCCATATGATCTTCATTCTCCAGTCCCGTAACCACGATCACAACGGGGATCTCCCCCTGGCAAATTATCTTCGTGAAGAGGACATAGTTGTCCTTAATGATGTCGCGATATCTAGTGCCACGAATGCAGTATACGAGAAGGCTGAGGCCATCCTTCAGCTTCTCGACGAGGCCACGAAGATGCTGGAGGGCCTCGTCCCCTGGGACAGAACCCGCGTCTCCTTCGTTGAGACCAGCGGTGTCCCAGAGGACATACTGCTTGTCATCAATCGTAACGGGATAGCCAGTGCTTTCAAAAGTGCAACCAAGAGCCTTATTGCTGACGATTGCTACGTCATTGTCAGAGAGCATGTTGACGAGACTACTCTTCCCGGTGCCAGTCTCTCCGAAGATAACAATGTTTTTCGGACTGTCGGTTTGAATCTGACGGAACAATGGCTCCTTCGGGCTGTCAGTGGCATGCTTTGTTCGAGCTCCTTGGTCAGAGGCTGCAAGAAAGATCAATGTTAGTGTACCCGAAAGAATAATCATTCTAACTTACCTCGGTACTGCAGCTCCGGAGCCGTGGCGGGTGCGGTGTCTAGGGCCACAGGGCATTAGCTATGGTCACTCCTACATTATCAAAGACACACCTCTACGTTCCCTGCAACATCTGCACTCCCGATCTTGGGGCTGCGATGAACGGGCGGGTTGGGTCCCTTCCAGGATGAAGCCCGAACCAGGATCCCTTGGGTACCTATCCGTCGTCCACCCCGGTTCTTGGGATATTCTACGTTCTTGAAATTCACTTGATATGGGTGCTGGAGGCGACCGAGCACTCGTACGTGTGTTTGGTGCACTGCTATCATTTCGTTGGTTGTGCGCGTGGTCATAGCTGAGCCTATGAGTGTCTGGTTGTTGTTCTTGTTGCATGATTAACGCAATAGGCGTGTGGAAAGGAGTATAATGATGACGCTTTTTATCGTCGGGTTTCTTCCCTCGGAGAGCCTTACTGCCAAATCCGGGAGCATAACTTCGACATCTGCATGCATTCTCCGCAGCTGGTGCTGTTACGCTCGCCAACGCTGAATGGCAGCACGGTGGACTCTTAAGGTTCTTCCCTTCAATCAATCTTTGATTATCAAACTAGGAGTATGCTATGAGGTAAATTAGTAGTCCCGCAGCCGCTTACGTTCTGAAGAACTCCAAGAACGCTGCAACATATTGTAATGTGCGCCCACATTGCTCCTCGTGTAGGACAGAAATAAGTCATGAGACTATGCATAAACGGCATGGAACAACGGGAGGTACGGAAGAACACACTGACCGGCAAGAACCGAGGGTGAGGCTGACGGAAGGACTGACTGCGGAGCCCACAAACGAAGCTGTGTTCAGGGCATCCATCGGCATGGGGTAACGCATATACCCCCAAGTGAATGGGGTATTATTTTATCTACCCTTTAAGATAGGAGGAGGCGTCGCTTCTGCAGTGCAAACATCACAAAGACTCTGGATCCATAGAACATGTGTCCGCGAGCTAACCTTTTCCGTAAAAAAATTTATAGACAGATGTTGTTTGACGGCTTGACAGGTTCACAGCATGCATACGTCCCGGAACTCCAGCTTTGGTTGCGCAGCCTCTGCGAACAGCACGCCAAACTTTATTGGTACACGGTTTCTCTCACTCGAAGACTGCGGACCTTGATTGTATTGGCATGTATCATTGTTCCGGAAATAGACACAGGATATCCAGACTTCTTTAGAGACTATGAGCGAAATATAATCTTGGGGATACTATCCAAAGGCAACTCATTGTTAGGTTCTATCATCGCCAGCCCAAACTCTGCACTTTCCTCTTGCCATCATGCCTAAAACAAACGTTGTCCTATTCGGCGCATCCGGAAGCGGAAAAAGTAGTATTGTCAACATGCTCTCTGCTGACGAGGACGCCGCAAAGATCTCCAGTGGAGCAAGGGGACAGACCTTCGAGAGTCAAGCCTTCGGTGTCGATGTTCTGGGTCAACCAGTGACTCTATGGGACACCGCCGGTCTTGACGAAGGGGATGAAGGGCGCGTCTCTAAATCCGAGGCCATCCTACAACTGTACAAACTCCTCCTGAAGCTTGAGGAGGGCGTCAGTCTTCTGATGTTCGTCATGCGAGCTCCTCGTATCATGCAGTCTGCCCCCCAGAACTGGAAGTTGTTCCGCGACGTCATCTGCAGGCATGCAGTACCCGCCGTCATCGTTATTACTGGTTTGGAGCAGGAGGATGATATGGATCAGTGGTGGTTGGATAACAAGGGGGCATTCCAGGCGTATGGAATCTTCCCTGAAGGTTATGCATGCATCACTGCTTCGAGAGGGAAGGCGCTTAAGAAGGGAACTGGTCATAAGTTCGACGATGAATACGAGGAATCGCAGAAGAAAGTACAGAAACTCATACGGACAACCTCGTTGGACGTCCCCTGGCATGTTCCACCCGCAGAATGGTTCAAGACTATCATCAACACCACGTATAGTTACGAGAGCGATTGCTTCAGGCAGAAGAAAATAAGGCATGACGAGGAGGAAGAGGTGGAAGGAGAGGCTTTCCAGAAACTGATTGATATATGCCATATGTCGAAGGACGAAGCGAAGAAACTCGCGGAAAAGATGAGGGGTATCTGAGCGTGATACCCTTATTCTTGACCTTCCCTGATGTATAGATAGTTCGAGTAGTCCATTTTAGCATTTGTGTACCACACTTTAAATACTCATCTTCGAGTGCGATTTGATACTAGAATTTGAACAAGGGATGAGCGAATAAGATTCGGCGGCGCCGGCCCTCCCACCAGGACCTTGCTCTTCAGAGACAGAATCATACAACTGGCGCCACATTGCGCCATGTTGTAATTATAATACCGCGGACCACAAATTGCAGGGTCTCCGATTCTTCACAAATTGTGCTCTTGAAGAGGGGGACGTTGGGGTAAGTATGCGAGCGGGATATTGGAGTTTATCCGTCAGAGCGATCTAGATAAGCGACTGCTGTGATTTGCGTTTCAGCGACTAGAAGAACCAATAATTGGCCTTTTCCCGATGACTGTCCTAGTGAAAGCAGGGATATATATGTGTGTCAAACCTCTGGTGAAACTACTAGCGCGAGTGGCATATTGTCAGCATGGTTGTGCGAATGCTATCCGAAGCAGGGACGACGAAAAGATGAACGCTATGATGCAACATTATATCAAGTACATGTCTTCAATGTCCGAAGAGTATATAGCGGCTAACGAGTCGAGTTTGAGCAGACCTTTTCACAGCCCAGTCTCTCATCACCGAGGATGAGAAGCGCGCGTATCGTGCAAACGCAGGTGATTTACATTACCTCTCGCAAGTCCAACAATGCTCTGCTAGTGCGAATTCGACCCTGGATATGACCAGCAGCAATCAGTTCCCCTGCCCAAAGTGCATGTGCATCGACCGTGGGACAGCTTAGAGGTCGATGCTGATAGGCAAGCAGCCAATGGCGGTGAGACCATCTAAATAAGACAATCAGGACTTTGCCCATTGAACTAGTCAAACATTGACCGAAGAACGCATGGAATTGGTTATTGAGTCATCAAAGGAGTTGTTGTACGCTGAAATCAGGGGTAAACTCATTAGTACCCCACCTCAGACCGGGGATCAACTCCACGGACTACTCACCAATTGGCACCACTACCAGCGCCAATCCTGGTTACGGCCACACGATTTGCCGCATTAAAGCCCAGAACAAGGCCCAGGTTGACGCCGAGGAGCCCGGCCAAGACCTGGGCAGTCTGGGTGAGGACACTGCCTTGCGGAGAGTTGACGTTGTGAACTTGGATAGCACCTGTGTTACAGCTGTTCGCGATCTGCGGGACAGCAGAAGCGATAACAATGAGGGCGAGAGGGGCGGCAGCGGATTTGAGCAACATGATGCGGTGCGAATGTAAGACCGCGGTTGAGTGAAAATGAGACTTGAGAAATACGATGGTTATAAGACCATGGCACTATCGTTCGTCGTTCCTATATCGTTTTCACTATGCTGTTTTGTCTTCAATGAGACAAAAGTCGTAGGACGCACCTCCGGTACCTCGATTTCACAAGTCGTACGAAGTCAGAACCGATCAAAAGTCTGACAAGAGATCCATGGCATGTTATGGAACAGCGGGAAACATGTTCCGAAAAGGATGGCTTGTGTCGACATTGGATCAGCATTAAGGAGACAGTGTTAGGGCACGAACGAAACCGTTTGCTAGGGTCAATTGGTATCTGGCACCGAGGTTGCATGGGGTTCGATAGGGTTCGATCCACCAGACTTCATGTGGTTTGCTTGCAAGGCCACCGATACACAACAAGTGTACGCGAACCTGAGAAGGGAATATAATAAGGAGAGAAAGAAGCTCGGTGGAGACAATACGGCCTGGGAAGAATTCAAATGAAATAGTTGGTCCGGGAGCTAGCGGATCTTTGCATTCAGGTGATGCTGCGGCGTGGATGTGTTCATGCATGCATTGACAGATAGACGACCGAAGCCATTTAGTCCGCGATGATGTCGCTGGATAGTCCCTGTGGAGAAAATGTCGGCCTTCTTTATGCGTGGTATTGTTTCAATTTTTATTTGTAAGGGAATAAATGCAGATGCCGAGAATGCGTGGCAGTGAGGGGTGCCATCAACCCTCATTGACCCCTGTTCCAGGCGGCTACCTGCACACATGTCTACAGTCCGTGTGGGGCCATCGAGAGTGGTTAGAGTGCCTCGTATTTGCTTGATGCAAGGGAGGAAACGCTCATCGATGATTAGAGTGAGGCGGCCAGAGAAGACCTTGGCGTCAACAAGACTGAGCTTTTCCGGCGGCAGGACGTCGGTGGTGTTGTGAAAGTGGATCCACCAAGATTGTCCCCGGGGGCGAGGAGGATGAGGAGAGACTCGTGATATCATTGCAAATATGATATGTTTTGGAGTGTTCTGTCAGTTTGAATGGTCCTATGACATGTTGTCAGCCGAGTCACTTGAGGAAAAGCGCCCTGGGGCACGGCATTGATAGTGCATTTTCCGCGCTCGG
Organism: Podaxis mareebaensis; assembly: GCA_018524725.1. Lineage (NCBI taxonomy): Eukaryota > Fungi > Basidiomycota > Agaricomycetes > Agaricales > Agaricaceae > Podaxis > Podaxis mareebaensis. The sequence goes on along the minus strand of JAEUWP010000450.1, from coordinate 52,901 downwards.
TGTTGTGAGCCGCAATCTCCTAGCTGGACGGCGTTTCCAGGGACTTGCTGAGACGAAGTAAAACGGATTGCCCTTTCAAGCGTTGAACTCAAGTTTGAGGATAGGCTTTTGGTGCGACAACGGCTATCATCAGCTTGTAACGGTGGTGAGAGTTGCCACGTGGTCAATTCTGGCAGACGCTATTTTCATAATGCAGTGCGTTCTACAAGCAGAAAGTCTCTGCAACAAAACTCTAGCCCTTCAGCTTCTTCTCATGACGGACGTCTAGTGGTGTTGACACAATCAAATGTCCACTCAGTACGTGGAAACAGTAAAAAAGGTAGGCATTCGCTCTGATCCGACAATTTGTCTCGTCAACATCAATCTACCTTTTTCAGATTCTCCCCCTCCGGTGATAACCTCATCATCCCACACAAAAGGGAATAACTGAATCAACAAGAGGTGTCCATCAACAAACCTATGCAGGCACCCACTTGCGGATACCACAAATGTTCCACATTGATGCAACCTGTAACAAATCGCTCGTCGCTAGGTCATCAAATGTTCGATTTAATGGATCATGATACACTCTTCGCCGGCACCCCGGACAATACATAACACGCGACATTCCAAACCGTCAGGGCTAGTACGCAGAGCGTCTCCTCTCCCCATCGCCATTCCGCTTCTTTATTTCTTTCCCTGCTTCGCACCAACGATGGAATACCAATTTACTAGGGGCATACAGAGGCCTAATGCAGCACGGCTCAGTCTGGCACTGTCGTCCGTGTTATATGATTCCTTGATAACAGATGTCCAGAAAGAGATCCCGAGGAGTGGCATACACCAGGTGAGCTTGACATTATGGTCCACTGGTTTTGCGGCATTAACGCACGACTCACAGGAGCTGCCGAAGGTTTCCTCGACCTTGACTGTGCCAGCCAAGACACCTTACTCCGTCTTATCCAGCGGGAGCATTTACAGCCAAGATTCCTGGGTTGGTCCTGAAGCATGGGCCTTCAACAAGCCACCACCTGCCGCTTCGAGCGTAACAAACGTGACTAGTTCCCCGAAACCCAAAGAACCCCTCCAATCAGCCACACTCCCCGCTCAACGAGGCTCATCCCCCTCCGTTTCCATAATCTTGCATAGCTCTGACTCGCCTCAAGGTCCCAGACAAACTTCTTCCACTTCCACCGATTCGAAACAAGGTTCGAGTATCCCGACTGGGAGTATCGGGGAAGATAGCATTCAGACACAGGAGGATAAGAGAGAAAAAAAGGCGAAACTCAAGCAGATGTACAAGCGGGCGTCCCGATCCACTAAGGCATTCACAAAGATGTTTTCTCGGTCGCCACCCGGATCAAGTGGAGGGTCGCCTCCTGGTGGCGTTACGAAACGCTCCTCCTTAAAGACACCTCTCCCGACGGTGATGACTTCTGGAGATCTGCTTCCTATTGATCCATTCGCGTCGGGGAGCTCTGTTAGCTCCTACGGCCTCTCCCCTGTTGAGAAGAAACCTCCATCTCCAATACACAAACGTAGCGGTAGCTCACCTGATGGCAAACCTCCACTTTCCATCGACGTCCAAACTCACTTGCAGAGATCCCCCTCTGTGTCCTCTCCTCTGGGCATTCCCGCTTCTCCATCGCTGAACAGACTCGCTGAGATATCAGGACAACATAACATTCGTGGCCGTGACGTGCCATTTCCCATCAACTCAAGCAACGTATCTTTGTCGCTTCCGTCTCAACGTCCACGATCTGCCTCTCAGAGTTCCACCCGGTCGATAGGGCCACCGGACATGGTGTTTAGACCCTCCCAGAACCAAAATCGGCCGCCCGTTCCACGCATACCTTCAAACGCGTCCCTCAGAGCTCAGATACGGCAGACACCCCCCGTACCAGCACCCGAGCGACCCCCACCTGAAGTCCCTGCCGTCCCACCCGTTCCCATTGCGACATCGACCTCTCCTTCCTCTGGTCTCGTATCAATACCTGTCAAACGCCCAAGGTCCCAGAGCGTGCGGGAGATTGAGCGGCCTCGAAACACCATTCAGCCTGCAACTGAGGCTGTATCGCGACTCCCGCGGCAGGAGACGCAACCAAACGCAAATTGTCGTGGTGATGGAAGGAACACTATCGGGGATGGGAAGTTGTCCTTTCTCGACATGCCTCCTCCGAACAATCGCTCTTACCCCGCCGTCCAGCAAATTGTGAAGGATTCGTTTGGGCCGGAAGCGAAGCATGGAGCTGTCCGTACTCACGAGGTTCAGATCGTTGCGCCTTCGCCGTCGATGCCATCCATGAGGGCTGCATTCTTAGATTCAATCGATTTGCAGATGGTGGACCTTAATCCACGGAATGTGAAGAGCTCTCGGAGCGGGTCTGAACCCATTCCAGTGCCTTCGCTACCTTCTTCCCGGGATGGGCTTCATGGACGCGCTGTTCAAAGCAGGGCAGCGAACACTAAACCATCAAGAGATCCTTCTCTGGCACGTGCCCCCCAACAACAAACCACACGGAGGCCGTTCCTTCCCCAGCTCTCGACGCAGAACCTCCCGCCACAGGAAAACAGGAACGGGGAGCAAAATGGACGAACTAGTCTTCGAAGTCAACGTTCGATGCGTTCAATCCCTCGCTCTCCTTCACTTCCTTCTCTGAGACCTGACTTTTCCGGTGCACCACCTCTACCGACACTGAGAGCCAACTCCCACCACGAAGAGTCAATAAATCGCCTCGGTTCCTCCGGGAATTCGCATGTCCGCTCGCCTTCGTTGCCCAATTTCCGCGTGAATTTGTCTTCTATCCAAAATAACAAAACACGCCAACCGTTGTCACCTTCGATAGCTGAACGTCTGAGGGCAAGAGGACGTAGCAATTCAAGGAGTGAAGAACGCCGACCCTCAGTCGAGTCTTCAGCCTCCAGGCCCCCGTCGATACCCCTTAACGATACAAAGAAGCCGATACTGGAACCGATACCTTCTGCTTCCCTCCCTGGCTCAACTCAGTCCACACCCCTTTTGTCTGGAGCTTCGAACATGCAAACTCCTCCTTCACCGACCGTTTCTCGGCTTCTCAGAACAAGGAACCTGCACCGAACTCAAGTCACAGGCCTCAAATCTCCTTCAATGCCTGATCTACGCGCGGCCGCAAACTCAACATCAACTTCATTACGTGGTGTTAGCCGAAGTCACCGTCCACCCTCTCCACCTCCTCCCGTGCCTCCACTCCGGCCACAAATGCGCGGAAAAACACCATCCCCTGATCCCATTCCTTCTCAAGTCCAGGTACCTACAGCCACTAATACTTATAAAACCTCCACCAACGCGACTACAAAATTTGATTCTTCGCCACCTTTTGCCACTCTCTTTCTCCGACCCAAACCAAATCTTACGCGTCGTAAGGAGTTCTCGTATCCTCCAACGAAGGATACGGTTCAGGCTTTCCATGCACGTTCGAATAAGGAGTTGGCAAAAGAAGGGGGGTGGGACTTCTTGGATGCTCCGCCGAGACCTCCGAGGTCACCGGGGGTGCAGATTCCTGTTACACCTATTGATCGGAAGCCGTTTATGACACTGAGGATGCGTTCGAATTCTGTGAGGGGAGACGGTTTTGATGCATCCCATGTGCGTGCTCCATCTATTGGGGGTGGGATTCCACAGGGGTGGGAGATTGGTGTGGCTTTATAGGAAATTGGTTATTCATCGTTGTCTTTTTTTTCATTTTGCATGTTCATCTTGTGTCCCGCGTCCGCCCACATTCGTTACTTTATGCAACTACATTTACAATTTTTGGATCTTGTAAAATATTAGGGTCTTAAACGTATTAATATCTACAAGCGAAGTATTCACAATCCGCTCAATCATCGCACGACTTCCATCGTTCTGATTTCCATTCTGATATCATCAGAGTAATAAAGCTGGAAGAGCTCCGTATTGATGGTCGTCGTAAGGATACCCGTGGTATTCCGACGCATATTTGTAGTTCTATTGAAGTGCATGGTGGTGATGAGAAACGGATTGATGGTGTGATGAAAGATCCTGCTCACCTCTGCCTCTCACGGTCATTATCAGATATCCTGGCACGCTCTGACATCGCTCTTCGGTGCTTGAATAATAAGAGAAGAACTCGGTTACAAATTATTGAATGGAGGATGCGTTGAGGTCTGAGGATGATCAAGCTATGAAGATACTCCTACAGCGGGTAAGAAGCGTACGTGGCAAATATGCTCTTGAGATTGGGCTGTTGGCAAGATCAGAATCCGGGGTTTTGGGCTTCACGGGCATCGTACCGAGGCTATCAAAGGTAACACAACATTAACTAGGCTGACGGCTAAAGCCCATCAGTATTTGCTCCAATGACGCAACCTTAGTAACCACGTACCCAGCATCATTACACAGAAAAGAATGCCTAGCATCCATCAGCTAGGGGTACTCGGAGTGCAGAAAAAGTCGTACCATTACGATATAGATGGCGAACCCAAGACGAGTGGGAAACTGGCACTGGAGAAAACACTAGTTTAGAGCTGACCAATATTGATCTTCAGTAGTGCGACTTACGATGGCGGTAAGCGACTAGAAGCGTCAGGACCACGAGAGCTAGGAAGCCGGATCAGATATCCCGAGTTCTTGCATCTTGCGATTCAGCACTTACTGGCCTCCATGGAGAAGATCATGACATACGCCACTACAATGATGTTGCTAGACCGCTGGATAGCACATCCTGTCGGTGTTGCAACAACTATTATAATCCATTAGCTCAAACAGTTTCTCGCAAACTGCCGACACGAACATTTGAACGAGGCAGTTTGGTAGTGAGTTGTCACAAGGGCAGCGGAAAATTCAAACTAAGACAATTATGGTGAGTTCATGATCGGACCAAATCAAGGCCGAAAAGGATGCAGACCAGCGCCAGACTCCCAACTAAGGCCATAACCCACCGACGATAACCCCACAACGCACAGGTTCTTGCCATGATGATCACTTAAAGTCAAAATGAATGAGCGATAACTCTGCAGAGGCAAGTCTAGATACCTACCATGCGACAGGATTGACCCGGCCACGAGTATCCCTGGATCACCGTTGAGCGGGTTCATTCACCACCAGATCATTTGACACAATCCAGTACTAACAGATGTATGTATGTGTGAGCCTCTCACAATTCTGAGGCATACATTGTGTGAGATTCAGAGAGTAACGGGAAACAAAGAGCACACACACGAAAACCTGGAGTACTCATATTGACTGTCCCGGCATAATTAGCAGCAGAATCGACCAGCGGTTAAAAGCACAGCTTACTGCTCAGAAAAATGGTCGTGTCAACAAAAGGGAGGTAGCGATTGACATAGAAAATCAAGGTGATAAGGGAGAATGGACATATCCAGACATTGGTGATCTAACGACTAAGTTCAATGACAGGAAACTTAGAAAATGACACACATACCTCATTTTCTAGCGTACATAAGTAGTCATAGACCTGAGCCGTTTTAGCGTTCGAGGGTAGCTGTAAATTTGAGCATTATCGCCTACCAGAAGTGTTTCGCTAGACAATGCAACATATTGTCCCACCGTTGGAAAATTCGACAACATCGAGATAGGATTTACAATTTATGACTCTTTTGGTGCTGACGACTGGGGGCTTCGTTTCTTGCGTTCACAGCTTGGGGCAGCAACGTTACATGAGTGGTGGTGGCAAGCAAAAAAGGAGGCGCTTGAATGGACGAAAAGGAAGTAAGACCCATTCGTAACGGACTATTCCTTCGCATAAAATTCGGGTGACCCTTCAGGACCACATGATGGTGGCTCCCAAAAGGTTATACTATCAATGCGCCAAGGATAAGCACCTTAAGTACATTAAAACTGACCACAGTTGAGTACCTGTAAGGTGGAACACAGGTCCCCGAAAAAGTTTAGAACAAGTCCTCGAAGAGGTCCAGCGTCACCATGGACTTGTGCCACAAGAATATTGCATCAGCCAACATGGGAAAACTATCATATAAATTATGTAATAAACTCATCACCGACTAGCCCCTTCTGTCTTTCTCCCCCAATACAAGTGTCGAATCCATCAACACTGTCGGTAGGGTACTTCCTGGGATCCCGAGTGTATCCAACCTCTTATGTTTCAAGTTACTAATTCTCTTAACTCAATGAAACATATCGTGAGACCTTTTTTCTGCACTATTCACTGTCTTTGCTTACTACTACATGATTGAACATCACGCGACTACCATGCTCGATACCACAGGGATGATTTACGATCCCAATCCGGAATTCCAGACTCTGCGGAACTCTGTCTTTAGCTGTTGCTAAGAGGAGCACCATCATCTTACAGTTTTGGACGGCATTTACTCCGGTTTTATGGCAGACACAGCCTTGAGACGCGCCCGTCCCGACGACGAAACAAACATGGAAAGTATATATGTGCCAGCCGTTATTCCTCGCGCGAAACACGCTCCTGGCCTGGGGCTCTGAGTGTGAAAGGGGGCATCAGCACAGGCTTGGGATCGCTCATTATCCTTTATTCCTCACCTTCATGAGCCTTTTCTTTTGCGCGCTGGACGCCCAGGACACTTCGTGAAACGTTCACCTTGCAATTTCGAGGCTTGTATTCAATGGACTCTCGTAACACATCTCTCCAAATCCCCTCATATTCCGATAATTACGTGCGTCAGGGACGACTGACGTCTGAAGATGAGGATGGTTTGCTGTACAAGACGTACGATGACTACTTCAATATGGAAGAAGAGGTGTGTTACCAGAGTTTTTTCTCCTAATTCTGTTGCTCATCTCTTAGTATGCAGATCACCTCACCATTGAGCACTTTAGTACCAACCTCTTCAGCACTGGTCAAACTCCCATCGCCCACGCCTTCACACCTCCCGCCAATTGAATCCGAAACAACCGATACCTCTGTTCAAGCCACCCCATTCTTCTTCGTCCTGAGTGCGAGCTCACCCCTCACGCCATCAGACTCAGAAACCGGACTCACTCCCATCTCTCCGTTCAAAGGAGATATCCCGGAAGCTCTCTCTTACCTTCTCCCGCAACCTTCCAACTCCCTATTGGAGGTAATTAACGTCACGCAATCAGCAAGGTCTCCCATGCATCAGAGTTTGGAATACCAACACCCACCTTCAACGCCACACCCTGAAGGTTCCTCCGATCCTTCTTCTAGTCCAAGGACTAGATCAGGGAGCAACACCAGTGGCTCGATGTCAAAGCGACGACCAAGTATGCTTCACTTTCGTGATAGCACTGCCGCGGTACCCATTTCCCAGGCATTCATCGAGCAACCTAATCCTCCGGCCTCGTCGGTGGCCGAGGTGGCCCCTGTTCCTCCACTACTATCACTCCTGGCGGACCAACCCAGTCGCCAGCGGGATCAAATCGTTGTATACGACACGCAAAGCAGAATAACCTACCCGTCTGCCTCTTCCAGTCCTCACTCTGCCTCACCTCTTCGACCCCGACCACGAGAAGCCCGGTCAATGGAGGTTAGAAGCCCAACAGCACGACAACCTCAAACTGCAGGTGGTCACATCCGGGGGCGAAGTTCGCCCTTTCCTCTGCCAATTCAGTTCAGCTTCGCCCCGTCATCCATACCTGGATCGGCAACGACACCTTATAGTTACTTTTAGAGATACTTATCACTGCCTATGATGCATCACTCCAGTACCGTCATGTTGACATTCTTAATACACTCCTCTAGAGCCACCTGGAAGTACAGTTTCGCTAATTCGTGACGTTGGGTGTTTCCTGTTCCACATAGTGAAGAGATCGGTGCAGCAGATTCTAAGGAACTTCGTTGGCTTTTCACGTTTTTGAGATGGATCCCTTGAAACATCTCACCCCTCCAGAACGAAAGCAAGGAGCACTCGCGGCACTTAGACGGGAACCGTTTTCAAAATTCCACACGGTGTCAGTGCTAAGAGCTTTGTGGACAACTCCAGCTATCCATCTAACCCCGTTAGGACCAATCGTAGCCAGGGTCCTGACCTTAATTGGAAGAGCCGCCTGGATTTTCAACCGCCACGTCGAAGCTCCCAACTCACTCGTGGTTCTTCAAAGGACGAGTGGGAGGAGGCAAAGAAAGGGGTCTTCACGGCTGGTGCCTATGATCACAACACACCTTATCACGCATGTCATATTCTAAAGCTTTCCAATTGGTTGCTGCCTGATTGTCATCAATGTAAGAGTTATACTAAGAGTCCTATCGACCTTATCCAAGCCTGGCTCAAAAACCGGAGGTTCAAGATGGCGCGCCATCGAGCGGAATACTAATAGTCCAATGTTTCATTTCGCGAGGCCACCATATTCTCTCGTAGTAAAGCTTAAGGACCTTCTTTCCCTGGGCCGAGTTGTTGTTCAAGATGCCTCTGGCAGATTTAACTACAGAGGCGATCTTTGGGTCTTTATGAAGGGTTTCGGCACAGTCCGTCCCTACTCGGAGCTCCAGCCGTGTAAGACTCTTCAATGAGGTAAGCAGTGTGAGGACCTCCTGCGAGACCACCGTCAATAATTATTCCCCCCTCCCCTGGGAAGGAAGCATTGCTTACGGTGTTATTTTCAATGCTACCATCCAACTTGAGCTCTCGAAGATTTGGACATGCCTTTACAAGACCTAGACAAGTGTCATAAATTTAGACCTGTTGTCCATTGTGACCTTAAAGTAACTCACGTTTCACAATATTCTTGTCTGCGTCTATGCCTTCTACCACGTCCACCTTTGGACAACGCTTCGCGATGGCAGTGACGAGCTTACTTCCATCACCATAGTTACAAACAACCTTCCTTGCCCCAATGCAACAGCGCAATATCTGGTGGCTATGGTCTGGGACAATGACCGTTTGTATCGCAGGGAACGTGTGGCCTTCAAAGTGATCCTTCAGCATCGTGGTCATTTGGGTATGCGCTCGAAAAATTTGAAGCGTCTGCAAATTTGGCAGGAGTTCCAAACACTTGACGAAAGCCGGCAGAACGGTATAAGGAGAACACCTGGTTAAAGATACATTGACAGTTCTAAGAAGAGCGCCGATCTGAGTTTACAGTCGCCAAGAGTGGTGGGATGGGCTTCTCACCGAACACAATCTGCTGCTTCAGGAGTTTCCGCTAACCCCTTGCTCATGTTCTCCAGTAGACGTGATACTCCTTTATACCAGTTCCTTGGAATATCTTCGCCACGAAAACTGTCCATGTCTGGTGTGGTAGCAGCATCCATAAACCAACCAACAGTCACATTCACGCAGGAGAGATTTCTCACCGAGCTCCGCCGAAGGTGCATTTACGCGAGGAGCTCCGAATCTATCTCGCTTCAGTTCTGTGCGAATAGCACAAGCCTCCATTCTCTCCCAGAGCATAGGGAAAAATATGGTCCTCCAAAGCCGACACGTCTGAGAAAGCGCTCGTAAGGCATCCCAACGCTCGAAAACCGAGGGGGGGAGGACAGGTGTGTTGAAACGTCGGCTAGTCGGTATATGAACCGCTGGAAAATACGACATGATTTCCAACAATAACTCGACGGGTAGTTCGATGAATTTGGATTTCCCGTTTTCTATGCCGACAGCTGACAACGCCTTCCCTTTGTCCTTGCTAACGGAATCTGGCTGGATGTCTAAAATGGCGTTGTCGTTCGCATTACTAGATGTTGTATTAGAAGTCTTGGCCCGCTTGTTTCGACGAGGAGGCATTGGCGACAAGGAGGGGTGATATGAGTTGTCGACAGAGATTTTTTGGCTTTTTCAACCTGCTGAAGGCTGTGTATTGAAGATCCATCGTCCCTGATACACCGTCACGCGTCAAATATGATTGGTATTGACTCGTTTGGCATATGATGCGCCGCGCGTCCGTCCCGTCACTGTTAAGAGATTTTAAGAGATTGATGTCGGGAATATTCCGCTGACTCCGAGGTTTAAATTCCTTTTGACCCAAGTCTAGGGCAGGCAGAGGATGTCAACCGGAACATCCAGTCCCGGAACCGACCGTCCATGGGTCTAGACAGACTCAACCCTCTACATCAGATGGACCTGCCGCTGCCAAGATTCGGTCTGTCTATGAAAGTATGGGGTTACTCGCAGGAGGTGGGTTCCAACTCTAAGCTTCAGAAGCGGTGGCAGACGTAGTTTGTAGCGCGGGCTCCGAGGAAGGCATCTAGCGAGATCGTTGAACATGAGAAGCTGAGTCTGATTAAGTTAATCGTTCACCTTTATAAACAAAATGTCTAAGGCCTGGAATTCAGATACTGGAAATGACTTTCAAGCTAATAGTACATAAGAAAACGCCAATAGGAGAAAGTGCTTCATGCTCGGACTCCCTCCAGTCTCTCCGCAAGTTCCCTTGCGTCGTCCTCCGACATGTTGCATACAGACACCAGTTTTCGCAAAGCAGCTCCATTAACCTTCTGCTCTTCCTCCCGCTTTACCGCTTTTTTCATGAAGCAAATAGTAGGCTCGTACTCGGTTATGGTGTTGATGGTGGTTTTGAACCATTCCGGCGCGGAAACATGCCACGGACTCGTGATAAAGGCGGTTGATAATATAAGGTTCCGTACTTTCTCCCGTGACTCCTCGTATATCTCGTCAAACACGAAACCATTTCCTCTCCTAAGGGCCCTCCCCCTTGAGGCAGTGATGCACGCATATCCAGCAGGGATAATCTCATCCTTCCGGAATCTCTCGATATTCCGAAGCCACCATTGATCCATGTCCTCCTCCTGCTCCAGACCCGTGATGACGATAACGGTGGGCACCCTACCCTGGCAAATGATGTCCTGGAAGAGCTTCCAGTTCTGACGGGCGGAGCTCCTGATACGGGGAGCCCGCATAACGAACATAAGAAGGCTAACGCCGTCCTGGAGGTTACGAAGAAGCTTATACAGTTTTATGACGGCCTCGATATTAGGGACACGTGCTGCATCACCCTCCCCAAGTCCAACAGTATCCCATAAGGTGACAGGTCGGCCCAGGATGTCAGCTTCGAAGCCTTTGCTCTCGAAGGTACATCCTGTCGCTCCGTTGGAAATCCTGGCGGCGGTCTCAAAAGTGGAAAGCATATTGACGATGCTACTTTTCCCACTTCCGGACTCGCCGAACAAGATAATGTTGGTCCTGGGCATGATGGTAGCGGTATATGAAGAGCTTCGATTGATGCTGTCAGAGTCTCCTGCTGAACGGCCTTTGGTCGTGCCCCCAGGCTTTATATTTACGTCGCGCCGAAGCAGAGGCTTCTCAGTATCAGTGGCCTATTTTCGGATAACGACCAAATGTACAAGTACAATGGAAAGCTTGGGATCTCCATTCGAGTGGTGGAAGGATTGTATTAATAGATCGAATCAGAACATAGGGATGGCATGCTGTTCATGCGCAATGCAGTCAAATCTGGAACACTGGCAGGGCCATAAGTGACATGATGGTAAGCTCTCTATTGTTATCAGTCAACCATACATTGCCCACACAGAAAAAGGTAGCTTGCGGACGCATGTTGTACTATCTTTGCAATGCTTGTTCTGAGGAAAACAGTGCCCTCCTATCTTAAAGCGGAGGTTAGATAGAATCCCACTAGCTTGGCGGCATCCATGCGACCTGATGGGGATAGATGCGCTTTCGTTTGTGGGCTCCGCAGTCATTCCTTCTATCACCCCCTGGGTCAACCGGCCAGTATGTTCCTCTGCCATGTGTTCCTTCCTCATGGCTAGTCCCATGACCTACTGGTGTTCTTTGAGCTACAATAGGTATTAGGTTACTATCACATCCGGGATATGTGGGGCGCTGGCGCTGCGGAATCAATGATGTGTGTTCTATCATGAGTCGATCCTTAGCACGCGAATAAGGGAACTTGGCCTATGAAGCCTAACATAGTGATAACACCAGCTGCGGAGAATACCTAGAGGAACCGAAAGCTGTTCTCGCCAAATATGGCGGCAAACTCTTAATAATGAGAACGCACTGCAATAAAAAGTGCCATCATCATCCTCTCCTCTGCGCGTATTGTCTGTCCCGCCGAACATCCAAAACATGCAGGATTCCCCTCGTAAACATAATAACGACACGGAACCCCGCCAACGAGACGGTAGGGATATGAAGATTGGCTTTACAGTCGTGTGGAGTTGTACTTAGCTGTTTACAGGTCCAACCACAGATCAAACTACAGGACTCAAACCCTCCCAAGACTCAAGGATTCGTCACCCTGTGAATCCTGACCAAATCCATATGCAGGGAGGGGGCCAACCAACTCATCTACCTCCGCCCCCAGCTCCTGGAGAGCATTCTGAGCTCAAGATGCACAAGAGTACGTATCGGATACTGTGAAACAACAGAAACTAATGGCGTACGATTCTAGGCAACGGTTCAGTCATGCCCTTGACATCCGAAGGTAGGTAAAAAAAACGATTATTTGCTGGCTGCTTTACCGACATCTTTGGACATTAGGGGCTAGCAAACAGACTCAGACACTGCGTACCAGTGACGGGGAAACTCTGTTCCTTACAACTAAACCCAGCACACCGAAAAACATTATCATCTTCGGCGAGACTGGTACTGGAAAGAGTAGTCTCATCAACATGCTCTCCGACAACGAAGTAGCGGCGGTCAGCAACAGCGCAAGTGGTTGTACGTTCGAAAATGTCCGCTATCCTATTACAATCGCCGACAAGCAATACGTCTTCTGGGACACTGCTGGGCTCAATGAAGGAGAAACGGGTTCCGTCCCAGGGGACACGGCCCTCCGTCACCTTCGTGATCTCGTCGAGAATCTGAGGGACGGCCTCAGTCTCCTCGTATACTGCATCCGTGGTACTAGATATCGCGACATCATCAAGGTCAACTATGACCTCTTCACGAAGACCATCTGCCAGGGGAAGATCCCCGTTGTGATCGTAGTTACGGGACTGGAGAACGAAGACCCCATGGACACATGGTGGAGTGAGAATGAGCGGGAGTTCCCGAGGCGCGGTATGCGCTTCGAGGGCTGCGCTTGTGTCACTACATCGAAAGGGAGGAAGAACATGTTTGAGGAAGAATATGAGAGGTCGAAGAACATCGTTCGAGACTTGATTAAGTTGTATTGTCCAGGCAAGGCGTGGGTGGTAAATCCCGAGCTCTGGTTCAATCGAATTACCGAAGATATGATCCAGCGTTACTGTGAAGACTACAATTCCCGTGTTCCTATGGGTCGAGATGACAGAGGTGGATGGCAGGCGAACAATCTCCTCGAGATTTTCTATATATTCATGAAGTCCGTGAAAGGCTTCGTTGTGGAAAGGCTATTGCAAGCACAGAAGGGGCTGAGGCCAACGGGGTAGAGCGGTCCCGTCCCTACGGCACTCCAAACCTAGGTTGTTTCTACCAAGATGTACAGTAGATAGATAGTAACGGGAACAATGGAAGGCTATTCCATTTTGCGAAGTATGGAATTATCTGATGATTTTGGGTTTCTAAAGTTTAACAACTGCACGTTCAAGAGCCATTTAATCCATGGCTGCGATGCAACAACAGGAGGAAACATGAAGAAGCACTACAAACCGACATTCAGCTAGGCATCCGATGACGGACTTGGACCCAAAAAACAGGAGGAATTAAGTGAGAGAATTATGGTTGGGGTTTAACTTGAGCTTGAGGGATCACATCAACCGCCAGCTACAAAGGCAAGGATGATCCGATATAACCTTTCGCAGCGGAACGATTATTAGACTCCAGGGGAGACCTCCCACTGCCGGACATGTACCTGGCTGGGCTCAGCCCCGTCCACCTCTTGCGGGACTACGCGCCTCTACCTATCTATACGACGAACTGTCCTCGAAAACATTTGACCAGCGTCATGTCCCGGAGGCGATGGCTAAAATGAATTCTCGACAAATGATGGAGAATCGATGGGCTCAGCTTTCCCAACGAAGGATGCTATATTAAGTGTTACTCTGGCTTCGGCCTAACCGACCGGAAAGGTTCCGTGCAAATCCTAAAGTAATGCAAAGAAACGCGTTAAAGATATGAACGAAAAGACCATCAGATACACCATCCCAAAGCACTCTGAATCTCCCTCACACCCCTTCCCTCCGACAACTCTAACGCAACTTTCAACGCTTCGCGTTCCTTTTCCTTCCTCCCCTGCGCGCCATATGCTTTCGCCAAAAAGTACCAAGCTTCGGGTACATCCCATCCCCTACCCTTCGTCAAGTGCGACAAGAGTCCTGCCGCGAGATCGGTATCACTACTGTCTGGTTCATCTCCGCCCTGTTTGGTTGGGAAGAAGGATGGAAGGCTGGTTGATGTTGGTTGCGCCGAGGGGTTGTTCGTCGTCTTATCAGTAGATGGGTATGGAACGGATGGAGTCTTTGCCTGTTGGTGATGCGGGGATTTAGGTGGGGGTGGAGTAAGGTATATACGGCTCAGGTGAACTGTGGCAGGGATATCTTCCGTACTGATGAACAAGGCTTTCTGCAATGCATCGATGGCCTGTTGTCTGTGTCCCAATGCGAAATAGTACAACCCCAGCTAACGACCCGATTAACATTGTGTCTCATCTTGTAAAAGGATGTATGTACACACCTGAACCCAAACATTCGGGTTACCCTCGTCTCTCACCTCGGCTTCTTGTATCGCACCCTTTGCCTGCTCAATCTTCCCCAGTCGTCTAAACGTCGCAGCTGACATCAACCACAAGTTACTCAACAGTCGGTTCTCCCTCGCCTGCCGGCTATTCGGCTTCAGTTCCTGTTGCGACGCGAGCGGTTGTGGTGGAGGTGGTGGAGGTGGCGATTCTGTCGATGAGCGATCACTAAGTTGAAGGAAGGAACCAAGACGACGGCGGGAGTGAATTGACGAAGCTTGGTACGATGCATTACGTATCACCTCATGGAAATCCGCTATTTCACAAAATGGATCAGATATGTATAGCAATAACCTGAAGGGCAGAGTGAGACATACCAGGTGAGGAATTTGTCCTCCTCAGATGTAGATGGTGATGCTTTGAGACCCCATGTCCTATCTTCCTTGACACAGCTGAGATGCCGGCGCGACCCTTGTGCACCCGGTCCTTCAAAATCTGTTGCACTTTCTTGCTTTTGGACGTATCACCCCTATCAATTGATATCGATCTCTTCACTCGCAAGCCATTAACTTTACCCTTCTCCTTGTCTTTCTCCTTCTCCCTGTCTTTGTCCTTTTCTCGAGTTTCTCCACTCTTCTCGGACAAGGCCCCTTCGGGAGAATGCGCGACGTCATGCATGTTATCAGTAGTAGGTGTAGCGGGGGAGACAGTAATAGGTATGGGCGCCAGGAGGACTTGTGTAGGGGGATGAGAATGTGAAGACGCTTCCACTTCGGTCCCTATGCCATTAGATGACATCGGCTCATGAGCATGACTCGCCGTGAAGGTCTTATCCATCATACTTGGGGGGACAACACTGTCCACCGAGAGACGATGCGAATCTAGTTCCTTCCATGAGATAATGCTTTCAAATGAAGGATGAATATGACGACTCACGATCTGAAGACTGCATAACGCCTTTCTTTTCTGCAATCCATGAAAAGACTTCCACCCACTTCGATTCTGCACCTTCGGGTCCATCCACAACCTCGGTCAATGCAGCCTGTGTCATCCGCAACTGCAGGCTATATTCATACACATCCTTTTTTGAGGGTGGGTTCTTCTCTAACATAGACCGAAGCAGCCCTGATGCAGGCGGAATGACGGTTGCGGTCGCTTCCAGGACATATTCCGGACCATGTACATGCGTCTTGCTCTCCGCAGGGGGCGGTAGGGGCGACTTATCAATTTGGGTAGTCGTCTTTCCATGTTCCACGGTAACATATCCGTCCTCCCCTTCCCCCTCACTTCTTCCATCTTCTTCCTCGTCATGCTCCAACTCCCCAGACACTTCCTTATCCAATTCCGCACCTCTCTCCAGAATCTCAGCTGCTTCCTTCCATTTCTCTTGAGCAGTCAACAGCAGACCCAGAAAGTGCCAGTATCGGATCTCCTTAGGGTCAGCCTCCAACGCGAGACCGGCGCTCTCGACAGACTTTTGCAGATCCCGAGAAGGACCTGCACGAGCGAAGGAGAGGGCAAGGTGATAATATCCTGAGGATGTTGGCAGGGCTTTGACAGATTGAATGAAGTAGTCGTGTGCGTCATGTAGACGTTGTGGCCGTGTGTAAGGGTCTTCTTCTGCACAAACCAGTGTTCATCTAGGAATAGGTAAAGACCGAAACAGAAAAACGCACCTTTGAGAGCCATGATAGTATTCCACACTCCTTCTGCAAGGAACACACTCGCGACCAACAGCTTCCTCTCCCGGTTCAATCTTGACCGTGCTTTCTCAATCAAAGTCCCCGCATATCGCACGTCATCGATGATCTCTGGATCATCTGATGATGCAGCATATCGACACACCATGCGGATACCGAACACCAGTGTCTCGACCCAGAGATCATCCGAGTCTACGTCTTCATTGACACCTTCTTTGCTGGCTTGGTAGGCTTTACCAACAATCTGGACGTAAAGTTTGAGAGTGCGGATTGCGAGGGGGGTATCACCGGAAAGGTGGAAGAGGCGCGTCATATGGCGATAGATCCGAGGTGAGTTGAAGGTATATCGTGTTGCCCACCAGAGGATCTGGTGAAGTTAAGACCAGCTGACGAATATAGACGTTGGGACGCGCACCTCAATCACCCAACCAGCATGCTCGCCCATTCCACCACTAGCCTCCCAAATGGCCACACATAGATCCACAAACTCTTCAACTTTCACGTTCCGCTCGCCCGCACGAGGGAACTTCGTACTTGAACTCAGGATGGCACGATAATCTTGGACCAAGGAGCGTGCTTGTAGCAGCCAAGGTGGCGTTTTGGGTATGTATATGGGTGATTCGGAGAGAACGCGGTAGCGAAGGACGAAGGCACGAAGGTATATCGAGGAAATGGCAGAGCGATGGGCGGTTCGGAAGTTGGAGGGCCACGCGGCACTGCATGTCGCGTAATGGCTAAACCAGCGCCATAGGGATTCGCTTGTGCCACTAGGCTCATCTTGATGAACATCGCAGAGCCGCGAGCTCAAGATGACGACACGCCAAAGTAAGCGCTCGACCCACCGCCACATTTCCCGGAGTTGGAAGAACGGGGTAAAGTCCAGTTTGCCAGTAGCTTGCGTAGACGAGGACAGCGTGAATTCGGAAGCAAGGGTTGTGAAGAGGGGTAACGCAGAGGAATAAGCTTGAAGAGCACGTTGTGGCTCAGAGGGGTATAATTTCTCATATGACATTCCTGGCCAACGATTCAGGAAACGGACCGGGTGGGGAATCTATGACGTACCTTGTAGGCATATGCTCCGGAAAGTCTCTGTCATAGCCCATCCACGTCCATCGCGAATTTCAGGTATCGAGGGGTCAGTGACAGCGACGAAGCTGGCTGTGAATGAAATCACTGAGGCCTCTGCGCGGGTAGGGCAAGGTTGGACTCACCAGCAGTAGCATTAGCTGCCTCCGAGGTTGGGATATGACTTTGGATAACCAAAATGTCCGGTACTCTTTCGAGGTGCTCGAGGCATTCTGTCGGCAGACCAAGGGCGTAGGCGTAATAACCAAGGGCGAAATTGACTAACTGGGAAAATAGATTAGATGGATACTATGGCATGGACCGAGGAACGCACGTTGGAATGCTCCAAGCCCTTCAGCGCCTCATAGCTAACCGAAGCCTCATGAAGTCTTTCCTGGTTCAGTATACACTCGTCACCCACGTCCAACGGAGGTCGCATCGTATTTCCTATGACATCTTCATCATCGGCGTCTGTCGCCAGGAGCGAACCAAGGGTATGAGTGTGCGATGCAACCTCGGCCACGTCCCGGAATCCTTTACAGTGCTTGTTGAACTTGCGAAAGAGCTCAGACCACGGCAGTAATGTGCCGTTAGGCGCCTTCGCCGGACACGGCGAACGCCATTGACCAGCAGTGAGCGCTGCGCGTAGCTGTGACCAATAATGTCGTTCTTTGGGATTAGACATCGGTATCGTCTACGACAACACCTGTATATCTGTCAATGTAATGTCTGGGTTCGATAAGACCGGCGCTTACCGTAGACTGCTGGACGATGTGGTGGGCGATGACGAAGTTGGAAGGTCACGGGCGTCACAAATAATCTGAATTTCTGCCAATTTGTTCCATGTTATTTTCCGACAATCACAAGGCATGCCTGCCGAATCTTCTGTATTTTCTACCACAGGCGAGAGCGCAATTACGCGCACGATTGACGTCAGGCCAGATACCACGGCCGACCAGCTTTCGGTAGAGGACTTCGACGATTTCTACGACATCCAACGGACAGCGGATGAGATCGTCCAAGGCGACTACAAACGAGTATGTTCCTGGCAATACTGTGTGTGATATATCCTTCTCATTGGTTTTAGATAGCCCTACAATTTCCTGATGAACTTCTCCATGATTCGGTGCCTATTTTCCGGCGCCTGAAATCAAAAATCGACCCTGGCAGAGATCTCTACGTCCTTGCGGACACATCATACGGCAGGCAGGCTTTCACAGTTCCTGCTCATATCGGTTGAGCTTGACATGCGGTATGCAGCTGCTGCGTTGACGAGGTGGCCGCACAGCACGTTAACGCTGACGCGATGGTCCATTACGGTCATGCATGCATGAGTTTGTGAGTCCAGATTTTGTATACTATTATGGCATCTAAGTCTCAGCAGAACATCTCGTCTTCCAGTCATATACGTATTCGGCAAGAAGAAGCTTGACGTAGAACGATGTATATCTGGACTAGTTGCGGCATACAAGTCGCATACTTCGGAATATCCTCCGCGAACGGCGTTGTTCCGCCATGAGGTCGTGTATACCCATCTCGCAGGTCAGTCAGCTCACCTTTTTTATTGGTCCCTATCTCTAAACGAGATCCTAGGGGATATCCTCTCAAGACTGCTAATCGCGTTTAAGCCTTTCAATGTCACGATTCAATACATGAAACTCAATACAAAAGCTTCACCAACCGACGCAAGCAGCCCACTGCCCGCGATCGACTACAATCTCGTATTGTACATCGGAGGAGAAAGTCTCTCTCTGACTAATCTCCTCATGACCCATGCTTTTTGCGACGTGAGCTTTCGTTTCTCTTCCACTCGATCCTTGAAGATCGCTTATGCTTGCATCTTCAAGGTATTCTCCTATGACCCCCTTACTAACACCAGCAAATTCGAATCCGGAAAAACCAACAAAATGCTAATGCGGCGGTACGCGGTCGTCCAAAAAGCTCGTGATGCAGACGTCTTCGGTATCCTCGTAGGTACCCTTGGAGTTGGTACGTCCAACCCTCCCCCATTCAGCCATCCCAGCCGCCCATGCCATTCATATAATGTCTCTAGCCTCCTATCTCCCCTTGATAACCTATCTCCGGAAGCTCCTCGCTTCCCACCACAAAAAGTCCTATACAATTTCTGTGGGCAAACTAACACCCTCCAAACTCGCCAACTTCCTTGAGATTGAATGTTTCGTCCTTGTCGCTTGTCCCGAGAACAGTCTCATTGAGGCTAAAGACTTCTTTAAGCCCATCGTGACGCCTTTCGAGTTGGAAACTGCGTTGAAGAAGGATGTTAGTTGGGCAGGACGCTATGTGCTTGACTTCGATCGTGTTATTGAGGAGGGTCAAGCGCGGAGCGGCAAGAACGGAGTGGAGGTTGGAGAGGAGGGAGAAGGTGGAGAAGGTGAAGAGAGAGATTCAGATCAACCTCAATTCTCGCTTGTCACCGGGAAGTATCGCCATGCGAAACGATACGGTGGGGAACCTATCGACTCACAAACCATCTTAACCTCGGACTCGCTTGTACTAAGAAATCAAGACACTGCTGTATCAAAATTGGATGACAGCGCAGCAGGTAAAATTCCATCTTTTCTCACTACGAATGAACAACGACTAACGTCTAACCTTATTGTAGCACAATTCCTCCAGCAGAGGTCCTATAAGGGCCTCGAAGTCCGACTGGGGGAAGACACTCCCAGTGTGCTGGAACAAGGCCGAAGCGGAATTGCGAAGGGATACCAAACCGATTACGGTATTAGCGGTGATGCGAAACAATAGCGGTCGGCCTTTACTACCGCAATACATTCCACACGTTTTTATCGGTATAACCTTATTGCTTGAGTTCCCGAAACAGTCCCAGGCCTCCCGGGGCTCATAGCCGTTGACATCGGCTTCTCTTAACGAGACCTTCAACATATCGACCTCCCCGACTTTTCCTGCTCCTTTGCAAGTTAATTTCTTCACAATCATGACTGATCTATCCGCTCGTCCCCTCTTACCACCACCTCCCTAATGGCCGGGGGTGATGGTTCGGTATGCTGGTTTCTTTACCAACAACTCTACCCATTCCATCGGCGGTTCACGGGGAATAGAACGTATTTGCAACGCATTCGTATGCTTCTCAGGGACAACCGAATCGAAGCCGAATTGCTCCGCCTCCACACCCAAAATGTCGCTGAAAGTCGATCAATGGGATCGACATAGGAACCACTAAAATGAAGCTCGACGAGTTAGCTGTATACGTCAGTGAACTTACAGGGATCAAGTTGGCGAAACGCCACGTTTTCGCATAATGCAGAGCCTTACGACCCCTTTTTCGAGTAACCAGAGGACATACAAAAATTACGTCACTTTCAGCGAGAATTAAGGTTTACAGTGGCACCAAATACATACTGTCTAATGCAGTGACGGTTCATAAGTACCTAAATAATTTTCACGAGGTCCCAATGATCAAGACCACCGGCAATAACTCCCAACTAGAATCGATACCAGTATGTAGGACGTTGTGATTATCCCCGGTTTCCCCTCCTCTCTGTGTAGCGTGCACGATCCCCATGGCCTAATCTATGCACGCATCATACACCAGAGTGCCGTTGATCTCCCTTTGATATATTTTTCGAATTTCATGGCCCGGACTCGGAACATTATCCTTAGGGTCGTCCAATTCAAGATGAATTCAAGGCATCAAGGTATCAACTTGATTTGATGCGGTATAGGCGGATTTAGACCAATAAACCAGTATGTAATAGTCCCGGGGGGAAGTGTTCACAGGGCAGTGTTCTTTATTCCTGGAAGGTATCGAATCCGGCAGACTTCTTCGAAGTTGGGGTCCTCGTCAATTAGATCTTAGATATTATCGTTTGATCCCTTTAATGGCAGGTGCCAGTTCAAATGAGGATATATTCTGATGGCTACTAGCTAACCGGAGTCTGTAGTAGTAGTACTCGACAAATGGTGACGATCCTCAAGCAACGCTTGAACGCAAGCATACATCAAAGATTTTGGGTTCCCCCGGGTCCCTTTGAAAAGCTGTTGGATGGACCAAAGGGAACAAGGGGAGCAATGATGTCAAAGAGCGGCCATTTTTCGAGGCTAACGACTCTAACATTAGCGAGCCAACATGCGAGCAAAGCCATCGAAGAGTCAAAGAGCCGTTGTCCAAAGCCAAGGCGTAGCTCAAAGTTCGTGACCAGATACAAAGGGAGCAGACCTCCTGACACAAACTGGACTGGTCAGGCCACCCCATGAGCATCCCTGTCGGTCCCCCCAAATCGCACCTTCACCAAAAAATAGAATCATCGCGTGGCGCAAAGGGATTATAGCCGTTGGGATTAAACGCTGGGACGTTGGTTCATGTCAGGACTCAGCTGCCTCGGAAACGCAGCCCCGAAAGCGTGTCAACATGTCCCTCCACCGGACTGCCAACTTCCACCAGTCAGCCATAGCACCTCATGCCAATCTGAGTAATGCCAACATCCGCTTGCCTTTTCTCACATCCTTCCTCTCTCCTCAAGAAATGCTTTGATTACGAAATCGATTGCTTGCGGGGTCACCACTAATGCCGCCACAGAAGGAAGAGTTCGTGACATCGTGAGTCAGAGGATCACCCGTAGCGCTACTTACGTGTGTGAGAATTTGAAGGCCGAGACACTCGCGCCATACAAGTTAGTTGACGGGCACGGGCTACAGAGGTTGGACCTGGGAGGGATGATAATACGCTGAGAGGTGCTGACAATGGGAATAAAACCGACCATATGTACCTCACGAATTCTCGGTTCTTGGAAGGGTGTTAGCTCGCTTGATCGGAGGGCTCATACCAGAATACTCATTTCATCCTATCATCAATTAAAACCAGCGGCCTACCAGTGCTTCCTGTTTTAACTGGCTAACGGTAACAATAGAACAATGTGCGTATGGTAGTGGTCATTGAGATACCAAAGGCGGCTTTGCAATACTTAATATTAATCAACGTTCTTCCGGAATAGTCATTTCTACATCCGTCGTCCTGTGCGCAAAACGCAATGTAGATGGCACCGTGCGCGTGCTCAAAGACGTGATATCATGATCCAGCAGGTGACTGTTCCCATATTCACGAAGGCGGAGCATGATTTTACAGGAGAGCATGTTGGACATTGCTAAACCGAAGCTACATGAAGATATTTGTGAGAAGATCATTCAGTATCTTACCAATAGTCAAAGACAAAGGACTGACCTTGACGAGGTTGCTTTGATAGGCCCCGGAGCAACGAAGTAGAAGAGTGTGGACGTAACACATATAACTGTCCTTGCTGTAAGCTCGGTGGGGGCAGCGAATCCGTTGTACTCACGAAGATTGCAAAAGAAGTATGCGAGCGCATCATGATATATCCGGTTGAGGAGGGTATTCCGACCACCTGTAAATGAGCAATATAGTCGAGCCTTGGCATATGTGATCATTAAGATCAACGCTAGAAACATAGTTAGCAGCGGCCCAAGATATCTCTACCTTGCTCATAATGCTCACTTGTGTCCACGATTGTAATGATAATCCACCCGCATATCGAATAGTTTCCTGCTTCCATTTTAAGAATGCATCGGGGAAAGTGAGGAGCATGAAACGGCGGTTTGATCACTGTGGCAAGGGAATTAAGGGGCAGAAGAAACGGATTGATATAATCGATACATACTAGTAGCGGTTGTAGCCACAAACACGTTGATGGTGAAACCAGTGATTACCATAGCCTTTGGACAACCACATTAAGCAAAAACAATATCCAAAATTTAGAAATAACATACAGAAAACAACCCAATCAAAAAGACAGCCGCTTTGCGAGATGCACCCCACAGTGCGTAGGCTCGTAAGCAGAAACACGCTATAGGACGAAAGGTGCGAGTTAGGCAAAAAGACGAGCTAGGTAAGTCAGTTATATTACCCTCTGCAATGGTGATTCCAATGCTAGCGGTCCCTAAGGTAAGTTCAGCCTAGTACGTGCGACCAGCCAAAGGAGCTGGGAACTTACACATGTTAAACTGGAACATGGGCATGCAATACTCGGGCTAGAGTTCATTGAGCAAAGTGGAAAAATGCAAAGAATGTCGACGCACGGGAACCTCAATCAGGAGAGCTTGTCGAAACCATTCAGAATAACTGCATTTCCTCGTTCAGAGCAAACTTACTCAACACCATGTCGAGGAAATTAATGAAAGGAGTGTAGCGAGAGAGGCAGTACAGCACGTTGAGAGTTGTCCATTTTCCAACCCAAATGCTGGAAATCTGTTGTGATATGGGTATGTAGAGGCGGCCAGAAACTGAAGATTCGGTTGGTACCCACCTCTCTCTTCAAAGAGGATATGTAATCATAGAAGAAGAGAGTGACTAGTGCGACTGAAGTTGTTTTGGTCAGCGACAGCTACCCGCTCAGTTGGCTCTTCTACGTGCCTCTGATGTACTACAAGCCAGAATACCAAGATGAACTGTACGGAGCTTACAGAAGGAAATGACGATACGTACCTCCAAGGCCTGAAACTGGCCGACGAGTATAAGCGCAGTTTTTTCCGGTCCAGCAGGATGCATGATCAGAAGACGTATTGGTGGTTAAGGATGAACTCCACCGCCAGCAGCGAAGCTAAGCAGTAAAGCACTGGGTGGTAGTAGCATGTCGAAAGGCTGTTTGGACTTTCACAGGTCCATAGTCTGTACGTACCTAACACCCATACCAAACTATTGGGTGGGGAAATGAAATGAATAGGAGCTCAAACCTAAATCTCGCCGCTTACCAACTGCTTACTACGCCCGGTTGGTGCGGAAATTTTTCGCACCAGGAAGGTTATCTCAATTGAAATGGAAAATCCCGAAGGTAAAGCAAACTAACTCGTGAACCAGTGACCTGCTTGTATGTGAATCACCCCTGCGACTAGTTCCTTAATCTTGTGGTGATCAACGTTCAGTCCCTGGATTTGAGCTATACTTATATGTTACTCACCGATCCTAAGGTTTATTTCCTTCGAAAAAGGCGACTTGATTCGAGGGTGCTGTTGATTACCTGTTACGTACTGGTAGAATTACGTTACTGCGTATGTCTGGTCATCAAGATAGCCTGAAGGTAGCTGACAACGTGGCTACCCTGTCAGAAGACTTGAATAGAAGCTTACAAAGAACTATGACCTCACAATTGGAGGCACTAATCCAGGTCTACACGGGAAGATGCGGAGAGCATATTCGTAAAAACCGCCTTAAATGGATTTTCAGGGAAAACTGAGTTGAAGCTGAATTGTCCCAAATCCCAGAATCTCGATGGGAACGGCCCTCTAAGAGGTAAGAATGGAACATGTCATCAAATCATCGCCGCTGTAGTAATGTAACGTCGAGGAAGTTCGTATGATTAGTACTCACGCGCACGCACACATTTGATCAACCGGAGCCGGACAAAACGTGGTTTTAGAAAAAAAAATATCGATTTGCTCGTTCATGGGTATGGCGTTATTTCTGCTGGAATATTCAGTATCAAAAAGTGTCAGCAATTTTGAAAAGTGTCAGAAATTAAAAAGTNTTAATTTCTGACACTTTTCAAAATTGCTGACACTTTTTGATACTGAATATTCCAGCAGAAATAACGCCATACATGGGCGGCGTTCGGAACGATTCAGTTATCGTCCATTTGCTGGTACTGGGATACCTAGACTTCCAAGAAATCGGGATCTTCCTCTACGAGAATGTCTAGTAACTTGAAGAACGACGCGGCAGGGAACCCGACTATATTATGATAGTCTCCTTCAACCTTCCGTATCAAAATTCCTCCAAGGCCCTGTCTCATATGAGTAAACTTAAACGTGGTCGAGGGGAGAATTACCTGGATGGCGAATCCTCCTGCGCGATCGAGTCCTTCACCGCTTTCAACGTACGCTTCAACGATGTGTTTGGGATTGTCGGCAAAATAGACGAGAGAACGCTCATCGATCGACCTGTATAATGTTAATTCCCTGACGATGGATGCCAGTTACCACGTACGCACTTGACGTTGTATCCGGGGGAGTATATTACAGGATAAACTAATGGCCCCGGCAAGAAATCAGAATCAATGTATTGAAGCGGAAGGTCAGAAGGTTACCAACCGATACTGACGCCAGTGACTACTTCGCATACCCCGCCGTTGAGATCCAACAACATTCTCAAGTTATCTTTTTTATCAACTGGTTTCTCCAAAAGTTCCTGGCTAATTTGTGGAAGATCAGCGTAAGAAGTCTGGGACGTCGACGGCAAGGCATGCGTTAATACAACAGTGTCAGCTAAGATTAGACAATCAGCCCGATAACTGGAACATCTCCATGCGTAAGAAGCTCACCTGCGATGACGAGGTCTGGTGGGTTATCAGGGTCTTGTTGCTAGATCCTGGGTCGTCGGACGTCAAACTCCTATGTAGGCCAACAATGGGGACGCACGACGAGCCGTTCATACACCTCGATCGCTTTGTGCGAGGCAGTAGCCACTGGGTATTCATGTATATCCTCGAAGGAACTAATCGGAAGATTTTCTTCGAAGGTCGAAGGCACAACGTCTGGTGCTAGACCCTAAATCACCTTTGCGTAATCGCAGACAGGGGTTAACTTGAACTCTCATCCGAAACATAAAAATTACGGACGAAAATTTGTAGAATGTCTTTCCTTCTTGAGCTATTTGATGCGAGTACTATACGCTTCCCTTCAAGTTTCTTGATCGCCGGGATCTGGAGTGCGTGTGGGAGGATGTGTTTCGACATGATAAGGGTACAGGTGACGGAGGCGTGGGAACGGTGTAATACTGTTGTTGCGCGCTCCTCGTGACGGCTGTGTGACAAACGCGTTTATTCCATCTCACATGCTCAGCTGACACCTTGAACTTATCAACGCGGTTGACTAGAACACAAAATATGCAGTTCCGTGCGACGATAGAAGCTGTTTCTGTCTTCTACAGTCAGTAGCTAACCTGATTTCCCTCCCCATAAATGCCTGAAGTTTCCCAGAAATTACGCAAGCGATTGAGAAGTTGCAGAAACTCTTCATCATTAAGTTTACCCCAGAAACGATGCACATTATCTGTAACCATGAAGCCAATGAAGGTGGAACACAAGTTTGGTCGTACGTCCATTCCCTAAAACTTATTGAAATGTTGAACCCATACGGTCATGCAGGCAGATCAAAGTCGAATCTATCTTTGCTGACTATCGGATTCAATCCAGCGCAAATAACGAAATAACAATGGCCATATCCTCGGAAGCACTTCTTGCAGCGTTAAGATCTGCATCCGCGTCCTCTACTTCGGCTACCGCGTACCAAGCGGAAGATATTGTCATGAAATTAACCAAGAAGAACGATCGTGCAGCACTGAAATTTGAGATTATTGGAACGACACATGTAGGACGACGTGTAAAGGTAGCTCACGATGTACTTGTTGATGTCATGAAACCCCACGAAGTTGCAAGGCTTGCAGAACCGTTGTGCCCTGATCCAGATGTGAGTTTAGTCCGTCAGCTTTAGAGTCGTTGGTACTCAAGAACCGTAGCTTCATGTTCTCCTACCCCCACTACAAAAACTCCGGACGATCGTGGAAAGACTTCGGCCAATGTCCGATATCCTTGCCTTCCGGGCCAACAACAGCGGCAAGTTGCAACTCTCGATAAGCACAGAGACCGTTCAAGTGCAAACCGAGTGGAAGAATCTCATGAACCCGAAATGTTTGTCTTTCTTTGTTCTTCCCTTAACATCTTCTGAAAAACTCTGCAGTCAACGATGAGCAAAATACAGAAGAAGGGGAAAAGGAAGTCGACCCTGATAAACTTTTCTGTGTTCATGTATCCATCCGGAGTTTCCTCAAATTCCTCAACAGCCACGTCATATCAACAACAACCATAGCCTGTTTGTGCATCTCCCCTCCATTTCCCGTTTTGTACCAGCCCATTGACCACGAGAGTAGGCGTATGCCAAAATCACTGCCTGATTCTCTATGTTTACATCGGCGATGCAACTGACGTAGGGGGCGTGTTGACCTTCTACATCCCAGCGATCATTGACGGGGATGGGTGATTTAATCTCACTGCTGTTCGCCTTCGAGTGCCCTGAGATCTGACTGGAATCGTCACGGGGACAACGAGGGCCCATAAGTTGGCCCGGAACAAACCTGACACTCAAGTCGACCCAGTTCGTTGTGATTAACGCCCGTCACGAGCATACTACCACGTCCTCTGATCCGGGACTGTATTACTCCTTCAATGCTCTATCGTTCTTCATAAGCCAACCTGAATGTGTTATAGTTTCTTGGTTCCTCGGGTAGTCCATTGGTTCAACTTGGACTTGTGTTTCTTTTTTTCCCGTGTACTGTTATCAGCTAGGCGGCGGAACAGAGATGTAATAATAAACAGCAATTGACTGATACAGTAATAATAGATCAATAGTGCTGTGCCTATCGGAAGTCTCTTGTAAGCACCGGCGACAGTGGATAATCCTGAAGAGCCATTGCTGTTGCGCCAAAATTGGAGCTGTTCGCAACGTCGAAGCCATGAAAGCTCATGAGTCATATGGGCCAGGAGGCAATACAAGACGTAAGGTCAAGTTGAGGCAGTACTGGAAAACCTCAAATCAAAAGACATTGCTTAGGCTGAATCATATAATCAATGTTGCAACTTTGCTGCGCATAAGTATAAAAGACAAACAGGATTCGTATCCTGCAATGCCTTCCCCTTCCGTTTATTATCACTTATAACAACCTTTAATCATGTTATCGAGCAATTTGCCTCAACATCCAATGAAGCGTCGACCTGCCCTCCGAGTGCCACACCCTGCTGGAGACCTTTCGTCTACTGCCCTGCACGGCCAAATCCGAACAGCCCTTTTCCCCATCGACTCCAGCCATGACAATTGTCGTCGTAACTCCACCACCTTCCACTCGCTACAACGAAAAGCAAACACCGTTTCTCGTCGATCAGTAGATGTATCCTACTCCGACACTCTGACCTCACTTCCGTCTTCGCGATTTAAATTTTGGAAAACCTTCTCAACGGTTGTCAAAAAGCTTCCTGAGCTCAACCAACCAATCGCCACAGTCTGCCAATCCCAGAATGCTGGTGTTTCCACTCGCCCAACTGATCCGACGCAGAGAGTCCCAGATCACGTATTAGGACTCATTTTCCGCCATGCTTGTCCTCTGCCACCTCATGACATCCAGATCCACTCGAAATCACGCGATAGTAAGCGACACCACCATGTTGCTATGACTCTTGGGTCTGTTTCTTCACGGTGGCGCACGCTGTCACGCTCGACCCCTGTGATTTGGGCGGCTGTGAGTGTTGGCGTAACAACGACCAATGTACCCCAGAAGACCAGACTACTGCGTCTTTACATCAAAAATTCCCGAGAATTGCCAATTCATCTGGAGATCAGTTGGAACTACCGAGATACTCGGAGCACAGCCGATTGGAATATACTATGGGATCCAATTGCCTCGGCGATGTTTCAGAATGAGAGCGTCGATAAGATGTTCTCGCTTCGACTGGAGAACCCCCCTTCAACCTGGCTCGTCCAAAAACTATCCTCTCAAAATATTACCCTCTTCCCCGCGCTGAAGAATCTTACGATTATCAGCAATACGGAACAGCCCAGGTTCTTGGTAAATCCGGACTGTTACTCCCCTTCTCTCGAGCAACTCATACTCGAGAAGGCCGTTCCACCGCTCAATTTTTCTTGGTACACGATAACGATTGTCAAGCTGCGGCGGCTGCATCCAAACGAATGCGTTAAACTGTTGCTGCGCTGCAAGAATCTCGTGGAGTTCGACTGTTCCGAGCCAGATCTCCAGTCGAAAGTATCGAACCCGCTCAAGATCAACGAGATCATCATACTCTCCTACCTACGAAGCTCCAGGTGGGCTTACTCCATGCACCCAAGCGAAGCTTTTCTCGCGTTCCTTCGATTTCCGGAACTTCGCCGACTGCGGTGGGAGCAGGTATCTATTGGAGTAGATCCAGATGTCGCTGGCCTATTTATGGCCAAGTTACCACTTAACATGATCGAAAGTTTCGAGTTGATTGGCGCGGAGATCTGCGACCATAGACTCCTAGGAACTATCTTGCTCGGAAGACATGGGTTAAAGGAGATAACACTACGTGGATGCGATGATCTTACCATTGAACGGGTCTTGACGGTGTTTATGGATCCTGAAGCACCCGTTCTTCAAAGCATATCCATAATAGGGTGTGTATCCTTCAAACGCGGCGATACGAAGGCGTGGATTGGACAAATGCTATTCGATGTCCTACGCCGTTGGTCCTATTATCCGCATTCCAGACTGAAAGCTCGCCTTGAAGATATAGATCTAGAATGGACAACAGAGGTCAAGCAGAGCTGTAGTAGAATCGTTCAACGAGGTTGTCAGCTTGATTTGACAGTAGACTCATGGACTCCGGACTGGCTTTATCGCCGATAGAAGATAGTAACCACTGTATTTGCAAGGACGCCATACTCCGTATACTGTTCGTTATCTCTCTAATACCTAAGCATTCTTGAAGAACAGAAGCACGTGCTCAACACTACCTTGAAAATTGGATGAACATGCACTCTCAAAATACCAGGCAAAGCCTTCTTTTCAAGTAGTAACAGTCGCTTCGAGCATTCTCATTCTCGGTAGAGGAGCGACGTACACGATCTGCTTTGCTTTGGCGTTGAAATGACTCAATCTACTTCCTCCTGGTGGAGCGTACTATGTATAAATCGCAAAGTCGTGAGGTGTTCCTGCGTTTCCAGTGCGGCAGAGATATCTTCACCAAACGAGTAACCGTTCCGGGTGTGCTGACGAAGCCGCAAAAGGACTCGGCAAGACAGAATGCTATACATAAGTGGCCCAAAACTAAGGAAAGGATGAGTGAGGGGGCGGGTAGGGATAAATGATACGATTGACTGACATAGGCCCAACTTGGACCAGAAGTCCCGGGAGCTCGTAATGCAAGATCAGAGCAACAATTGAGGCCACTGGTTCATATCCCGTTGCTTCAGCAAATCATTTACGAACGGGTGATCACTCACGAAGGTTGAGGCAGAAATAGACAAGGGCATCCCGGTATATATTATTGACGAGGCCACTGACACTCTTGCGATATCTTTGGATCTTCGCCCAGAGAACCAGGAGTGTAAGTACTAAGCAGGGAGGGGTGCTGTCAGAAGGCTTGGCTACGTGAGCGGCGTTGAACTCACTCAGGTCAACCACCAAGATGATCACGTTTCCGATCATAGGAATATCAACCTGCGCTGCTGATGGGGATATCGCGCTACATGGTGGGAATAATGCTATATGATTATAAGCTGATGGACTAGATGCTGTTGACTAAATGCTTCAGTCACCCAATGCCGGTATATGATCCAACATCTTCAACTCATCGCTGTGAGTGGCTTCCGCGATCTGTACTGTGGCCAATATATCTATTCCGATTGCACTGAAAATGACCGCCTACGTTGAACCATGCTATCAGCTTGCGGGTAACGGTTTAACCATATAAAGCATAAATATAGTCTCACAGCGGCGAGAATCCCTACAATGATGGCCGCCCTTCTTGATGCACCCATCAATGCATACGCACGTAGGCAAAAGCACACTTGGATCAAGCACATGAGAAAAAGATTTCGGATAGGGGATGACGTTGACTAGGCTCACACATTGCAGAAGCCACCACGAGTGAAGCAATCCCTGCAGTTTCGTGAGTGCGAGATGCAAGACCATAGCACAGTACTTACACGTATCAACGGCTATTAGTGGAAAACATGACTCAATCTAGTGAACAGGCTAGGTGAATGGATAGCATCATCGATGAAAGTATTTGCATACATGCTGGCTACCAGTCTTCCCCACTGTCGATTGAAGAACGCGTCAACATTTTAATTAGATAACAGACGGGCCTACTTACTGAGCATCAGAAGTAGAAGATCGACAAACAGAGTATAGCGACAAAGGATATAGAAGAAACTGAGACCAGTCCATTTGGCCATCCATATATTCGCTATCTGTCACCGCCAGTCGTCAATCCATCTGTGTCATGTAATAAGTGATACCAGGACTATGACCCATACCTCCTGAGGGAGCATACTCAGATAGTCGTATGCAAATGCCGCGACCATGGCCGCTATCAAATGTCAGGTTGGAAAGAGGCCGATTGGAAGAAACATCCCACCTTTTGCATACTGTCCACCACAAAATAAGCATTGGGTAAATTCGAGTCACTGGGCAGGCGGGGGCATACCTGAAGCATCTGAGCTTGTCGAATTGCAGAGAAAAGAGTATCAGGTGTCAGAGAATCCATCAATGC
Organism: Podaxis mareebaensis; assembly: GCA_018524725.1. NCBI lineage: Eukaryota > Fungi > Basidiomycota > Agaricomycetes > Agaricales > Agaricaceae > Podaxis > Podaxis mareebaensis. The sequence goes on along the minus strand of JAEUWP010000450.1, from coordinate 21,327 downwards.
AGGTAGAATACCGCCATAGTACGGGAGACGTGATTATATACTAAGTGTGAAACGAACGGCGCTGGACGCATGAACGGGATTGTGGCAGAACCCGATCATGATTGGAGTATTCTCGTCTAACAATTCGGTGAACGATTGAACCTGTCAATGTCATCGTTTAATTCGAGTCAGTTATCCCTGCGTCACTTTCCCAATGCGTTCTATGATGGGAGTCACGGTGTCCTAGAAACCACCACTTTTCACAAAGAAAGCAATTTCAGCGAAGGTCTTGGATATTGGTATCTCTGGTGGTGCTTCTCTTCTTTGTGTGGAGCTTTTAGAACGTGTCAAGGCGGGGGTAGAGAACTCGGAAGTAAGTTCCCAGACAATGCTCGGGGAAACCAAATCACATGCGAGTGTATTGGAAACATGGCGGGTGTTTCATAGTAGATAGGCCCACATACAAGGCCGACTCGGGCGTACCGCATCCGTGTGGAGTATGCCAACTCCAAGCCATCTCTGGTTTGAAGGTTAGATGAGCCAAGGCAAGCAAAATCGTATCGAGAGTCCTTCACATTCTTTCGGTCAGCGCTGAGGGGGGGAGTAAATTGCCAGCCAACGGTTGCCGAATTCACTGAGCGGCCATCCCACGATCTCCCAGAGTGGGTCTTGTATTTGTGATTGATCGATTCATTCGGGAAGGACAACCGTTGTCCCTGGTATAAATTTAGCACACTCAGGGGCAATTCACAGGATCCGCTTGTGCCTTGCAAAGGACAAGGAAAATATTCTTATGAGTAGATCGCAAGCGTTTGGAATCCTGGCTTAAGTTGAGGTGAAGATCAAGGTATATATCTCATATTTTATGAAATGTACTTTACCTTGTGTATAGTCCCTTCATGGGTTTGTCGCTGCACAGAAACCGCCACAGCAGCGCTTGTGTCTTGAGCATCACTGCGATCATGGACTGTGGTTGTTCTGTGATATCTTAAAAATGGCCAGCTGAGGCGGTAACGTAACAGCTCGTCCAGCACACTCACCGGCAGCATCAATCAAACCCAAAGTGGCGGCTCGGAAGACGCATGATGGTTTGTCCCATGTCAAACATTCCTGTGTCAGTGAAGTTAGGGAACGTTCCATGAAGGCGAACATTCTTAGAGATTCATATGCTATCAGAATGCTCAGAAGATCCATATCGCAGCTTTGCGTCCATATGTATGATGTTCAGTTCTAGTTGTGATTCATCGTATCTCCGAACATTCCGGATTGAGCTGCATCGTTCTCTCTATGTAAATGAGGTTCTTGATAATCCCAACATAACGACGTTTTTCAGCGAGATCTCTGAGTTATCATGGAGTAATGCAGAGCGCGGTACCGTGTTAAAATGTACGAGACAGCGAGAAATATATGATGAATCCAGACGTTAACCGAGTAGAACAAGAGAAAAGACGGATGTGATGAAGTATATAATCAAGTAGAACTCTCAACCCAAGACAAAACGTCGCTTATAACCGACTTGCGGTTTTCCATAGCTTTCATACTCCTTCCGGTGTCATCCGAGTCTGCGCTGTCCCTCTTGATCTCGGTTTCAAGGACACCAGGTATCGCTGAGAGCGGAGCAAATCCCATACGGATGATCATGCTCTCGAAATCAGCCTCAGACTTGCTCTCTCCGGTAACCAGGGTGCGGCCCTCGACAGCATCCTTGACAACATGGACAGCACCAGAGGCCGACGATGAGATGACGTTTACAGTGCTAGCGCCGCGAGCAAGAGATCCAAAGACATGCTTCGCGCGGTCTGGGTCACAGCGCCAGCTTGGGACTTTGATGAGGTGGATGGGTATGTCTTCGTCCGCGGCCGTTGGTAAGTCGGTGAAGGAGGTTTCAGTTACGGTTGTGTAGTCTGAGGCGCAGGAGCCGGAAGAGGTGGTCGATGGGAGGCAGTTGGGGGGCGTGCAGGGTGAGGTGGGTGTAGTGGGTGCATTGAGGGTGTCAGCAGGAAGCGGAACGGTGCTGACGAGCCTTGGGAAATGGAAGTCTGTATGAAAAATTGTCAGCGCATGCCACCACAACCTCTCAGGAAGAAGGAAAATAACACAGACCGTTATTTTCTATGTATTGGAGACCTTTGACGAATGTGCGGCGCTGTGCTGTGGCGTCCCCGGATTCGTGGTGTTCTTGAAGAACATCTTTCAGATGCGAGGAGGTAAAACTAATATCAAAGTCGGTGGTGGTGAGGCTGACTTGTTCGCACGACCGGGACTGAGACTGAGGGCTAGGGTGAATCTCTTGTGCTTGTGCCTGGGGCTGGGACACCGGTGTCAAAGCCGGCTGGGATTTGGTATAGTAGAGCGGTAGAACGTGATCCTTGCAGAGATCTGGTGGTCCGACGTCCTTTGTATCGACCTCATCATCAGCAGACACAGCAGTTGCCTCAGAGTCACTCGAATTCTCCCCAGCGTCGTTCACTGAAGCGTTTGGAGTACTCAGAGCAGCACAAGCAGCGGTCGCATCGGGAGGAGTGACGTTCGCTTCCAAGTCCTCGCCCTTGTCAAGCAGGACACGCAGAACCTTGAGCTTCCCAGCCTGTTTCTCCCTTATCTGTGCACCTTCACGTTGTGCTGGGGTCGATGGAGGTCTTCTTGACCAGTCGACGACGTATCCGAAGAACTCCTTGGTGAGCATCCAGAGAATGGTGAATACGTAAAGCATGTATGCCCCGCATATTGAGACGTTATGCCAGATTTCCATACCGAAGGCCAGGAGAGAAGGCAGCAGTGTGGTGTTGAAGTGTAGACGGGCATTGGGAGAACAAAGGGATTATAACACTGTTACTATTGGCTGACATTCTATGCTCATAGAGAGTCCGTGACATGACACCGGTCTGCATCGAAACCAGGGCTCTTGCCAGCCACCACAGCTTCGAGGAGGAAGAGAACATAGAGAAAGCATGACCGGATTGAAAGGGATCGGTGATTCATTACGCCAACATTCCCACGGGATTACAGGAGAGACGAAACAAAAAATTGAAATTTGTGACATCGAACCTCCACCATGGCCAACTCCCCTGCCCCTTCCTTCCTCGAGCGTGCACAGGACTTCGTCGCGGAAAATAAACGCGCAATCCTCATCGGCACTGCTGCCGCAGTTGTTGCCGTCGGAGGTGTCGCTTACTATGCCTCAACATCCCGACAACGGACCGTGAAAGGGGACCTCGAGAAAGGCGAAAAGAAGGACAAGAAGAAGGGCAAGAAGAAGAAGGGTGCTGCCAAGGACACACAGGGGCCAATTCTGGAGGAGCGGAAGACAACAGTGCAGGAGGCGGAGGGTGAGTAATTGCCTCCGAGACGTCGCGCTTCGTCGGGTGTAACTCACATACGGTAGTTGACGTCGAGAAACTGACCGCGGAAGAGATCGTGGCCAAGTCTGAGGAGGTGGATCTGCACCTTGCACTGTATATGTCTCCTTGATTCACCCTTGTAAACAGGAGCGAGCGGACATTGCGGCTGCTTTCAAGCAAAAGGGCAATAACGCCTACAAGTCTTCGAACTTCTCGCAAGCTGCAGAATATTACACGAAGGCTATCCAAATATCACCCAAACCTGAGCCAACGTTCTACAGCAACCGCGCAGCGTGCTACGTCAACATGTCGCCGCCCCAACATGAGAAGGTCGTGGCGGACTGTGACGAAGCACTGAAACTCGACCGAAACTACGTCAAGGCACTCAACCGACGCGCTGTCGCTTTGGAAGGTCTTGGCAAATACGAGGCCGCTCTTCGCGGTATGATGTGTAGCGTCCTCCTAATAGTATGTCATGCTGACCGGGCACAACAGACTTCACGGCCGCCACCATTCTTGATAAATTCCAAAACCAGACCACCGCAACTGCTGTGGAACGCGTCCTCAAAAAGCTCTCGACAGAAAAGGCTGCTGAGATTCTCAAAGGCCGAGAACCCCGTCTTCCGTCACATACCTTCATCTCTGCTTATTTCGCCGCCTTCCGTGAACGTCCTCTACCCTCACTTCCCGAGCATCCAACACAGGGTGATGAGACCCTACTGCTTGCCCTACAAGCGCTCAAGGCGTCTGACTACCCGCACGTTGTCACGCTCATCCATGAGTCGATTGAACAGGGCATCTCGACAACGCAAGGCAAGGCCGAGGCTTTCAACCTGCGGGGAACATTTAAGTTCTTGATGGGCGACGTTGAAGGCGCCAAGGCGGACCTCGAGGAGAGCATCAAACTCGTTCCTTCGTTCACACAGTCTCTCGTCAAGATTGCGAGTGTACACATGGAGCAGGGTGATCCTCAGAAGGCATTCGAATGTTTTGAGGAGGCGATTAAACACAACCCCAATGATCCTGATATTTATTATCACCGTGGGCAAGGTATGTGTTCTCTCCATCACGTGGAATGTGGACATGGCACTGATGTCGCGTGCAGTATTATTTATCATGAACGAATTCAACGAGGCAGCAGAGAATTACACCAAATCGACGGACCTCGATGATACATTCGTGTTCAGCCATATCCAACTTGCGGTTGCACAGTACAAGGCCGGCAAGATTGCGAACAGCATGGCCACTTTCCGACGAACCATCAAGACCTTCTCGGATCGCAGCGAGCCCCAGAACTACTAGTATGTTTACACCTCTTCTTCGTTAACACGGACCTAAACATATATGCAATTCCAGCGGCGAGCTGCTCCTCGACCAAGGTCGCTTCGAAGATGCCATCGAGAAATTCGACAAAGCTATTGAACTCGAGAAATCCAAATCACCCCGCCCACCAAACGTTCTCTCACTTGTCAACAAGGGTCTTGCGCTGTACCAATGGAAACAAGATATTGGCGCCGCGGAGAGATGCTGCAATGAAGCGCTGAGGATTGATCCGGAGTGCGAAGCTGCTGTTGCTACGCTCGCCCAGCTGAACTTGCAGCAGAGTAGGATTGAGAAGGCTGTAGAGATGTTTGAGAGGCAAGCGGAGTTGGCGAGGAGTGAACCCGAGCTGGCGAATGCATTGACTTACCAATACGTGCGTGTTTTTGATTTGTCATGGATCTGATTTCAAGTTGTTGATTCCTTGGGTGTTGTCAGGCTTCGAAGGCTCAACTGGAGTTCTTGAAGAGCTACCCCGAGATGGCGGAGCAGCTGAGTCAAATTGCGAGGGCCATGGCATAAAGGTTTTCCCTGAAGCCCTACGTCTTAGACTTGTTTTGAGAAGTTCTTGGATAGACGCTTCCGTCGACATTGACATCCACGACGCCCTTGTTTTTCCCTCTCTCTTCCACCCTCCCATCCTCATATATGACACCTCACACTGCTTCTCGAACACTTTTGTTTTGATTATTCGTAATAATCTCATTTACTCGTTAATTGCTTCTTTTCTTCTCGTCGTCTTTTGTGCATTTCTTTTCGCGCCCGATTTTCGGCCACGGGTTCTTTGGTTTGAAGTTTTTTTCGTGGCAATGCAACTCTCCATTCACAAGATAACCAAAATGCATTTCCTTGCCTCTGCATGTTGATCGGTCTGTCATGGGTGCTGGCTGCCGAGACTTCGGGATTGTCATGACGTCATCGCTGACGCGGCATTTTGCCGGTACAGTCAAAGAAATAAAAAATAGCTTGTTGTTTAAGGTCGGCTCAACAACTCAACGAATGGCAGACAAGATACCAACGGTATTGTGATCGCCCCTTTAACGGTTGGGCTTGCGTAGAGGTCTTGAAAAGTACAACCCCATATTGTATAATGACACTGAACGTAGAGTGTATTTCCACAATGTCCGAAACCTCAACCGGGAGTCCTTTTTGTACTGTCCTCCCTCACTCAGTGGCTTTAGCATCAAACAATAGAAATAAGACGTTTGTAAGCTGTGTTCAATTGTGCTCCCAGGCCTGTCGGAATTTTGAATAGGCCTCGAACTGAGAAAATTGGTTGGGTGCCTATACAAGTTAACATGGAACCGCACGATCACCTTGGGCATGAAAGCGAGAGGAGTAGTTGCCTCGTCAATGCGTTGTAGAGGCATGAGAGCACGTTAGCAGATACTGTATGAACGGTCTTACAAATCAATTTGTACTCCTCCCCATGTTCTCCAAGATACTTGCGGTCCTGCCATGCAAGGTGCCCCCGTATCCATGAAATGAAATTATCGGGTTTGAAAGTGGTTGATAGGGAGTTTGGAATAGTTAAACAGAAATAACATTCTCAACAGAGAAAGGTGTGGTGAAGGGGCAGGCAGTATTTCATTTGAGAGGCGGGTGGCATCGACCAGAATGAAGTCCATTTACAGGAAGCCTTGGGATAGCCACTCAGATTGGACAAAGTTAGCAATAATGGTTCAGCAAACGTGTGAGTTAGTGGGAGTACACGGACTAAACACTACCATAGGATAATTTGAAGTAGCGAATACCCATAAAATGAGACAATCTAGTTATTCACTTGAGGTTTACAAGCGGGAGACCGGAAAGCAGGTATGCACAAAATTTTCATTATATATGAGGTAGACGTGTGTCTTCTTGCTATGAGCTTTCCATCACTCGTCTCGGTCACGAATTGCAATGCCCTGTAACAAAGACATAGGCCGTTGTCGAGCAACGGCATTACTTCAAAGCAACCATGAAGGGGGAGAAGGGGGGGGGGTGACGATGCGAGCATATCAGCGTCTGTCTGACGTTATGGATTCGACCCAAAGGATTAGAGTAAAGGATATAGAGGCGATATGTGTACGAATAGACTTGCTACGAAAAATGTCGAGAGCGAGAGAGTGTGAAAGAGAACTTGCATATGCTGAGTAGATAGGTGGATACAGCGCCGTATTTATACACAAAGTATCTACAGCCGTGCACAATGTGTGGATAAGTTCTGTTGTACTCTACGTGATCCACGGAGGTGACACTGAGTCGGAAAACCGAAGAGATGAAATACAACAAAGGTATACACTGAGTTGGGAGTGAAGGATGAATCAGAAACTTATGAATCCCCGTACTTTTATTAGAAGCTGAATTGGGAGTGTTGAGGCAGTGGCCTGCCGCTTACCAAATATGGGTCGCGAGGGTTGAGAAATTGATGAACGCCCAACGGGGGTTCGTGTCGTTTGCTGAGTCACGGACGCATAGTTGAGGGAATGGATCGGATGTTGGACGGAGGTGTCGATAGTCGGAGATTAGTGGGAGGAGGATGACGGATAGGCGTGTGCACGCGCTGGCCGCCACCCCATCCCCACAGCCGCTTCAAGGCTTCTCGAGCTCTTGCATTGAGGCGAGGATCAATGACAGGGACTCCAAACGGACTTGCGACTTGATGGTCAGCCTGTGGATCGAAAACGATTTCTGACGGGCGTCGCAGGCCGTTGGTGGTAGGGACAAGATTAAACCTATTAAAGAACCTGAGTCCGAGAAACTGGTTCTGTGCCCAGTCCCAAAATTTGTTCAACCAGTGAATCTGATCATTTGTCGCCACGTGCTGGGACTGCGAGGCATATGGTGAAGCACAGAGGTAAACGAAAACTCGAACTATGTTGAGTCTAGTCACATTTAACACACCGGGCCCATGGTCGACTAATGCTTTGCGGGCATCTGGTTCGAGTTGTCGAAGTGAGACTGCATTGGGATCATAGATGGCAAACAGGTCTTGCTCAATTTCGTTGAGGAGGACATGGGCTTTGCCGAATCCGGGTGATGCAGTGAGAGCCAGTCGAGCTCCAGAAACAGATGGAACGAGAGGGAGACCCACGATGTTACGAAGATTCAGTGTTGACAGAAGGTAGCGAAGGATGACTCGGGCATCGAGGGCATCGAGGGCATCGATTTTGTCGGCGAAAGGCTGAAAATGACAGTTAGTTGATGTCGATGGCTCGGAGAAATGACGTTCACACCTTCAGTCTTCTATATGCGGTCTCGGGTGATAAGATTTGGGTTCCGCGCGAGATGGTGAGTGGGTGGGAACTGAGGTATTTGATAAACGCGACCTCCGCTTCGGGCGACCGGTCCTGGAAATTCTCTAGTACCATATCCTGCAGCTCACTGATGGTCAGTGGGAATGGATGCTTCGAATCAAGGTATCGCAGTATGTCCTCATTGATAGCACGAAGGTCGAGATAGACAACTGACTCCAGCGGTGGAAGGATTGGGACTTGCCCTGGATCAACACCTCGAACGGTGGCAGTGCTAGCGATGGACATTCTGCGGGTTGATGTTCCACCATCTGAGGACGCTGAGATAACGGGGAAGATGGGGAGTGCACGGAGCCACGGGCGGGGGGGATTGTTTATCGAAATTGGTCCATGCCGAGCACAAGCGGAAGGGAGGTTTTTGATGAGATAGGTACACAGATAGTTTGCCTCACTCTCGTGGAATACCACGCTGATTGGCATTTGCAGTGCACACAGGAGGGCATGGATGTTTGAGCTCGGCTGTAACTGCTTCAGGGCCCCTCGTGCTCTCGTGTTGAGGCGAGGGTCGATGACAGGGACAGTCAAGAGTTCCAGTAAACTCGTGATTTTCTGGTCAACCTGTGGATCGAAAACAGTTTCTGTAGGGCGTCGAAAGCCTTTAGTAGTAGGGACAAGATGGAATTCATCGAGGAAGCGGAGATCGGAAGACCAGGTCTGCACCCAGTCCCAGAATTTGTTCAACCAGTGAATCTGATCACTTGTTGCTACGTGCTGGGACTGGGAGCCATATGGTGAAGCACAGAGGTAAACGAAAACTCGAACTATGTTGAGTCTAGTCACATTTAACACACCGGGCCCGTGGTCGACCAATACTTTGCGAACATCTGGTTCGAGTTGTCGAAGTGAGACTGCATTGGGATCATAGATGGCAAACAGGTCTTCCTCAATTTCGTTGAGGAGGACATGGGCTTTGCTGAATCCGGTTGACGCAGTGAGAGCCAGTCGAGCTCCAGAAACAGATGGAACGAGAGGCAGGCCCATGATGTTGCAGAAATTCAGCCTTGACAGAAGGTAGCGGAGGATGGCTTGGGTATCTGTGGAATCGAAGGCTTCAATCTTTTCGGCGAAAGGCTAAAAGTGACAGTTAGTTAACATTGGTGACTCGGAGAAATGCCGTTCACACCTTCAGTCTTCTATATGTGGTCTCAGGTGATAAGATCTGGGTTCTGCACGAGATGGTGGGCGGGTCGGAACTGAGGTATTTGATGAACGCGATCTCCGCTTTGGGCGACCGGTCTTGGAAATTCTCTAATACCATATCCTGCACGTCACTGGTGGACGGTTGGGGAGGACGATCCAGGTTGAGGTACCGCAACATATCTTGATGTATAACACGAAGATCGAGGTACACGACCGACTTCGGCGGTGGAAGGGTTTGGACTTGTCCCCGATCAACACCTCGAACGATGACAGCGCTAGCGATGGACGTTCTATGGGTTGATGTTGCACCATCTGAGGACACCGAGATAATGGGGAAGATAGGGAGTGCACGGAGCCGCGAGCGGAGGAGCTTGTCCGTCGAAATCGACCCATGCCGAGCGCAAGCGGAAGGGAGGTTTTTGATAAGATAGGCGCACAGATAACTTGCCTCCCTCTCAGAGAATTTTACGCTGATCGTTGTTGGCAGTGCACGCAGGAGGGCATGAATATTGGAGCTCGGCTGTAACTGCTTCAAGGCCCCTCGGGCTCTCGTATTGAGGCGAGGATCAATGACAGGGACGGTCAAGAGCTCCAGCAAACGTATGATTTCGTGGTCATTCTCTGGATCGAACACAGTTTCTGTAGGGCATTGAAAGCCTTTGGTGGTAGGGACAAGATTGAATCCGTTGAGGAAGTGGAGATCAGAAAACCAGGCCTGCACCCAATCCCAGAATCTGTTCAGCCAGTGAATCTGATCACCGGTCGCTACCTGCTGGGACTGAGACGCATATGATGAAGCATTGAGGTAACTGGAGACGCGGGCTAGGTTGAGTTTAGTCACATTTAACACACCAGGCCCATGATTGACCAATGCTTCGCGGACATCTGGTTCGAGTTGCCTGAGTGACACTGCATAGGGATCATAGATGGCGAACAGATCTTCCTCAATTTCGTTGAGGAGGACATGAGATTTTCTGGAGAAGGTCGACGTGGCGAGGGCTATTCGAGCTCCAGAAACCGACGGGATTAGAGGAAGACCCACGATGTTATGGCAATTTGACGTTGATAGAAGGTAGCTGAGAATGGCTTGGGCGTCCGTGGCATCGAGAGTTTGCATCTTGTCAGCCAGGGGCTAAGAGTGATGATTAGTTCACGTTGATGGCTCGAAATGTGCCGTTCACACCTTCAGCCTGTTATACGCAGTCTCGGGTGACAAAATATCATCCACCAGGTGTCCAGCTTGCGTGACTTGCGTAAGAAGAAGGCAAGCGCGAGCAGGAGCAGCTAAGATGCCAGCTTCGGGGCGTTCACCAGTAATAAGGGTAGCAGCAGCAGGCTTATAAGGAGGATTCGCACTAGTAACCAGTGAAGCGGTGAGACTCGGGGCATAACGGGCAACATGGAAGGACATATCCTTCCAATACACATAATCTTCGGAATCCACCTCGTCTTGGGGGCTGGGCCATACGTCAAGGATGCTCTCGAAGTTATCATGTGTAACAAGAACCTTGACAAGCACAGCCCATGCCAGAGGGATATAGGTATCGAAAAGTAGTCGATTCCATTCAATCAAAGTGCTGCTTGCAGAAATCAAGAAATGAAAATCTCCACCCAAATGAGTAACGCACCAGTCACCCAAGTCCTTGATAGTTCCCACCGCTGCTGTGTTACGAAGGTTCTGTCGTGATTGCGTCAGCCCAAAGAGGGCATTGATATGAACGGGGAACCCAGTTCGCAATGGTAGAGGGAGATGGGTGAAGAGTCGACCGATTTTTGTTGAAGGTGGCGAGTCAAGGGGAATGGCAAGGTCAATGGTGGGGCTGAGTTTGTACTTGTACAGTGTAGCAGTGGGGTTGCTGCCAAGCCGCTTGGAAAGCGTCCCCACTGCCCCTGCTTTGGAAAAGGGAGCATGAAGAATCCGCCATTCCCCCTTTTCCAATGAACGAGCAATATTAGTTTGGATGGTAGCCTTGTGTATTTCGTACTTTCCATAAGGTTCCGGTGGTGTTCTGTTGATTGTGGCACTCGCGATCTGTGTCTTCTTCCCATTAGCACTGATCTCGTAGATATCGATTGAGGAAACGCTGCGCAAGAAGAGTAGGGAAATATTCAACTCTTCCGCCGCAAAGCTCCTGAGGAAGTTCGAGATGTCATCGGAAGAGGTGACGTTGTTACTGATCTGACTTGCAGAAGTACGTAAAGGAAGGCGCAAGATGGTGCCATGGAAAGGTTTCCCCCAATCGGAGCGTGAAAAAAACGAGCTAAAAGCAGCAAGATGGTCATCGTATTTCCAGGAGTCGTGCTCAAGATCCAGCCTGACACCACCCTGGACGCCGGAGACTCCCACGAACTCGTGTTTCGGATCAAGGATGGCAAGGTGAAGTCCGGAAAGTATGTGAGGCGTATCAGTTACCTAGGCTGGAGTTAGTGGCACCCCACCATGAGCAAGGAGCGAAACGGACGTGGTAACACGATAAAAGTCCAATCCCGTAATCGCAGGCTTTCCTGTCTCATGCATAAGTCTTAGTGGAATCAACGTGGTTCAGGGGGATAGTCACGTTGTATCCGCAACCTTTGACGGTTGATGGGCGCTCTTCAACTCCTCCCAGTCATCCATTTGAGTGGTCGCGTCATTATGGGCCAGAAAGGCTGGTCCCTGCGTCCTAGTGAAATAGGGATGATACAAGTCCTTAGTGCCATGATGGCGCCGGTCCAAAACAAAGACCTAGGTTTGGGTGTGAGAACCTGTATAGAAATGGGGAGATAACCTACAAACCTGTTTGGTGGCGCGAGCATCATCTGAATTCCGAAGGATGTCATGTAGGAAATTATTTGAAAATGGGTAGCTTTCCAGAATTGTATGTATTGTGGAATTTGGAGAAGCGCTCTGACCGGAGTCTTTGGTCATGGCTGGTGTTGCAAGAGTGCTAAGGATGATCGATGATCGATGGATCCTTATATAAGGAGTCATGAACCCGTCCCGGGAATTGTGTGTCCCTTCGGCCATGAGTCCATGTCATGTGGCATTTAATGTACCTGTCCGAGCGCTGGTGTGCTGCGGCGTGATGTCAACGCCACACACCAGAACCCAGCGTTTCTCAATTGCAAACCACGAATGATATGGAAAGCCGGAGTGACCAGTCTCTGGAGCGCCCACTACCGTAATTGCGGCCGGTTGTTACCGATGCTGCCGAACAGGACCTCTGGTGCTCTGATGCTGAATCTGATGCAGAATTACGAGAGAGTAGATATACTTCATTGATCACCTCTTGGCCACTTTTCAGATGTACACACTCTTCCTCCTTTGTCATGGTGTATTTTCCATTGAAATCTCGCATACATATGCGGAAATGTCTTCAGTAAATGTTTATGAATTTTTTGGGATTTTATCTTGCCAGATGACCATGTCAGAACTGTTCTGATGAGCACAAGTCCACTGAACCATCAGTTGGCCACCCAAATGTCACAGCTGTGTCACAGCTGAGTTGAGGCTCCATGTCGGCATCATGGTCTCAAAAACTTCATGAAGCATATGACTGAAGAGACACCTTGATATATATTAGTGAGAATGTAGTATATGGATACTTAATATAAGTGAAGTGGAAATTATGTTAGGTTAGTAACTATTAAAAAGGTGGTGGATAGTAAGAAGAGGAAAATGTTGATAAATATAGTATATTATTACAAGGCTGCACCTGGACAGTGGTGGAACTGGATGGGAGGGGAGGGAATGGGCTGCTGGTCTGGATAGTAGTATGAGGGAAGAGTTGAGCATAGTGAGGGAGGTTCTTGAGCTCTAGGTGCATATCAAAGTGTTATAAAATGGATTCATGGAGTTCAGAGACCTTGCCAGTTTCAGAGAGTGAAAGCAAGTGGGTGATCTCAAGTAGGTCATTGCAGTACATACTGGAAAATGATTTAGTAAATACAAAGCCAGCATGCATTACCTATGCACAGCAAGCTTGATGTTGAGCTGCAGCTGCAGTGTACTGGGCTTCTTTTACTACCTTCTCCTGAGCCTTGGCAGCTGCCAGTTCCTTTTGTCAAGCACATTCAGTGAGAGCCTCAGCACCAGTAAAAAGTTGGTGGGATATTTTTGAGTTTTGGACATTTGCAACAAAGAGATTTTTAGTAAATTTAGTACTTGAGCCATGTATATTCAGCTTCAATTAAAATTGCATGTGTTTCTGCCAGGTTTTGTTGGCTGTGGAGTTGAGCCACTCATGCCTTAAGAGACACAATTTCCTTCTAAAGTTGCATCCATGAGGTGTAAGGTAGTGTTGGTTGAAGCAGGTCATTGAGCTCTTAAGACTCTAGTGAACTGGGAAGCTGTTGTTGATATTGAGACTTCAGGTGTTCAATAAGTTGTGTTACAGGTCTGCTTGGTAATGCTAAGGATCCTTTGAGGCCTATGGTACTCCAATATAGATAAAAATAAAATGTCCTGCATGAAACATCTTTTGTGCATAAAAACAAGTTGCTACACAGAAATTGGATGTATTATTATATAATGATTAGATTGTTTGTATAGTATAGTTTATCTGCAGCCTATGTACCAGGTATGATCTGCACACAAATATCATAAAGCTGCATACAAAATATTATAAAGCCATGCACAAAATTGAGGCTGCATAAAATATCATAAAGCCATATGCAAAATTGAAGCTACATGAAATATTATAAGGCTGTGTGCAAAATTGAGGCCATAGAAAATATTATAAAGCTATATGCAAATCAAGGTCATGTAAAACATCATAAAGCTACATATAAAATTAGAGCTGTACAAAATATCATAAAACTGCACATAAAATTGAAGCCATACAAATATCATAAAGCCACATATAAAGTTGAGGCTATGTGAGATATCATAAATAGTTTCACAAACTAATGGTGTATTTATTAGATAAATTCTAGTGTATTTGTGAAAATGACTGTAAGCTAGATATCTAGATATATTGCCCATAAAGACTAGTAAGATATTAAGAGCAGGCAAGTATGATGTCCATGTCAGGTGACTTTATTACAACAGAAAATCAATGTCATCATTGTCAACTATAGGCTACTTTATTGAGGGTCCAGTGAAGAGGTTAGAAGATGTATTGCTGATGATCAGCAATGATGAGAACTGTGCAGGCAGATCCCTAGTTGTCCAGAGAGGACCTGCTGTATGCTTGACTAGAACAGGGGTTGAGGGTGCAGTGGAGATGTTAAGCACTAAGGGACTGGCAATAAGGGTTGAGATTGCTATCTTGCTTTCAAACACTAGCCAAATAATCATTAGTTAATAATTGAGAAAAAATAAGAAACACACTATTATTCCCTACAAGCCTGGGCTTCTTGCATGGTGGACAGACACATGTATTCATATTGAGTTCTACTGTATGTAATTAGCCATGTCAATAGAGAAGTGACAAATATGGGAAGACTTACTGTCATCCTCAATATCAGAGCTTAGCTCAATAATCTTATGTTTGATGCCTATGACCTCTTGAGGCAATGAGTCTGAATCTCCATTGTCTAGGTCTGAAAATTCTTCAAGAACCTCAATACCTTTCTATTTGAGGACAAGGTGTTCAGGAATCTGTACATTGAGAACTGAAAAAGCACTGAGTAAATGATCAATAAGATAGATTAAGGGACTTACTAAGGAATAACTTCTGTTTTCCATCACCTGTTTTCTGTTTTAGTATATACTTAATAACTTGCTTGCTATTTGGAGCATTCATACAGTAAGTAACAAAACTGTTCCAATGTTTGGAACTTTTAGAAAGAAATTACAATATTTCTGAACTGGTTAAGGTGACTACCTCCAAAATATTTCTGAAAATAGCCTAGTTTCTTGATTTTGATTCTATCAAGTTTTATTATGTAATTACTTTAGCCTCATTTAATATCAATTATTGAGTCAATATTACTCATTGGAACAGTTTTGTAGCTAATATTCTAGTACATACATACAAGGGTATAACTAGTACTTGATGTTCCTCCATTAGCCCTTATCACTGCCTCTATCCTCCTAAGCATACTTTCAATCAACTTCTGACACTCAGAAGCTAGTATGTCATTCCACTAGCCCTGCACCCTCTCCCATAGTTTATTTATTCTCTTGGATGGAGATTTATACTCTTCTAGTTTTTTCTTGAGGTAATTCCATAAGTGTTCAATGGGATTGAGATATAGAGACTGTGCTGGCCATGAAAGAACCTTGAATTGGCTTTCCTAAAACTAAGCTGTAGCTTTTTTGCTCTTGTACTTGGAGTCATTATCCTGTTGAAAAATCATTTCATCCTTCTCCAGCCCATACCACTCCACAGTCCTCCCAAGTTCATCTTTCAGGATGTTCACATAGAGGTTATCATCCATTTTGCCATCAATCTTAGTTGCAAACCTAGTTCCATCCCACAACATGCAGCTCCAAATTATGAGTGATCCTCCTCTAAACTTGACTATTCCCTCTATCAGCCTATCACTAAGGCCCTCTCCTGGCCTTTTCCATTCCTGCTTCCTACTATCTAACCCCAACCTATTGATCTTAGTCTCATCAGACCATATAACCTTCTTCCAGTCCTCTAGGGTCTAATACTGGTGTACCAAAGCAAAGTCCATTCCATCCCTTCTATGCCTAGCACTAAGGAAAGGTCTTTTCTTCTTCACTATAGCTTTGAGACTTGCCTTCTTCAAGTGTCTTCTGACAGTCTGAGATGGGGCTAATGTCTGATTCACTTTGCTCAGTGACTTGGTCACATCCTGGGTAGTATCAGCCTTGCCAGAGCCAATGAGATGAAGGGCATGTCTAATATTGGTAGGAGTGAGTTTCTGAAGATGGCCTCCAGGGTTGTGGGAAAGTGTGGGAAAGTGCTGAGAGCACAGCCTGGAGATAGAGGACTTGGAAACACCAGTAGTAGCATGGATCTGAGCATATGTTTTGTCATCAGAAAGTATAGAGAGGATAGTAGCCTTAGTAGAGGAGGAGAGAATGTATATAATACACAGAAGGAGTAAGACCTGATGGAAAATGCTTGTCATCAGGTCTATAAATATAGGAGGAGTGATTAGTTACATAATCTTGTTGAATGCAATCAACAAAGTCACATGAACTGTTTATCTTTTCCTGCTTCATAGTCTGTAACAAAACTGTTCCAATGAGTAGTATTAATTAATTAATGCATATTAAATGGAACTAGAAGAGTTATGTCATTATACTTGATGGCATCAATGGTGACATAATAGGCTAAGTGTATAAATATTTTCAGAGAAACTGCATTAGCTGATCTAGAGAAATATTAATTTCTTTCCAAAAGTTCTAAACATTGGAACAGTTTTATTACTCACTGTATCTTTGAAGTGGATGACATTAAACTTCCTACATCCAAAATCAATGAAGCACCAAGGGCACCTCTCAAATAGGCTACCACTAGGCTCACTAGTAGTGCTGATGTATAGGTCAATACACTACTCATACCAGACAAAAACCTCAGGAAATAACTCTGTGAAATAGGTGGTCAGCTCCTCATTTGACTATATTTTGTTAATTATTAACAGTTTACCAGCTGAGCAATCCATTGTGACTGCTAGCTTGTAATCAGCTAAGTGGTTGATGTTAAGGTCCTGATTACAAAGATGTGAGTTCTTGAATTGATTGAGAAGGGAGTCCAGGTTAGCATAATTATGTAGAAAATATTGCCTTCCATCATGATACAGAAATGTGTTCTCATGTTCATTCTGAATAGAGACAGATCAGAAAAGAATAAGATGAGAATAAAATTTATAATTACTCAACTAACACCAAATAGAAGTAAGATGATTGCACTAATATGATGCTCTGGGCTATTGGTGTACTTGAAGCTGATGTCAGTCAAGTGTGAGGTTCTGAAATGGCTAGAATTATAAACTTTGGAAGTCAATCTAGAGGTCCTTAAAGGAAGCAGGATAATAGGGCAATTCACAGCAAGTCTGGACTTGGGTTTGGGCTTGGGAACAGGCATTACTGGTCCTGAGTGAGCAGAAACTGATGTGATAGTCTTCATTGATGATTTCCTGTAGTGCTTCAGACCAGCATTGGTCTCTTTATGAGCATGCTCCAGGTCTTCATCTGTCACAAGTGAGCATGCATTGGAAGTGGCAGTGGCAAGTGAGTTGATAATTTTCTGTGCTTTCTTATGGGCTGTGGAAGCACTCATAGTCCCAGCTTTGCATGCTCAAATTTGACTTGGGGCTGGAGGACTCAAATTTGACTTGGGGCTGGAGGACTCATTGAATTATCAGATTCATCAAAGAAGTCAACCTAATCTAAGTCAGTGCCAATTTTCCTGAATGCATGACAAAATCTCACCTCTTCTTCAACATCAGAGGGTTTAATATATACTGCTTTGGCCTTTGATTCTTTCTGATGGCATGGAGGCAGTTCAGGTGATTGATCAGTAGAGATGGATGACATGGAAGTAATGAAAAAGAGTAACTTAGATGTAGAAGGTAAAGAAAAAAAGAACAATGGAATTAAGATATATATATATATATTTTATGAACAAAACTCAACATTGCATATAGGAGATCCACAGTATCTTGTGTGGTACTTAAAGTTTTTCATGTGGGAGGTCTATAGTATCTCACATGGTACTTAAAGCTTTTTGCATAGGAGATCCACAGCATCTCACATAGTACTTAAAGCTTTTTACATGGGGATATGTGAGTTTATGTATTCAAATGATCCTATACATACAAGCAAAATGAAAGGCATTAATAGAGTAATATATATACTGATTACATAATAAATAACTTTTTGCACAGCAACTTGTTTTCACATGCAAAAGATGTTCATGCAGGATATTTTATTTTTGTCTACATTGGAGTGCCATAAGGGCCAGGAGTTTGGAGTACTGATTGTCTATTGAAAACACATGGTAGAGGTAGGGTAGACATGAAGGTGGATGTAGCAAGTATGGGAGATAAGTAGCTGTTAATTGGTGATCTTGTCACATTACTATCAGTAATGGCCTCATATTCAATGTCTTTGTCCCCATCCTCCTCTGCTTCCTCCAATCCTTCACTCCCACATCCCTCATCCTCACTACTCTCAATATTAAACTCAGGTATATTAGTATTATTAACCCAAGCATCTTCTGGGATAACTTCTTCAATAATGTCAAAGTCAGATGGCAGTTCAGTTAGAAATGAGTCAGGTTTCTCAACCTGAATCAATGTATTAAAACTCAGTGTGAAATCCTCTCTTTTGAAAATGTCTGGATTGAAAGGGTGTATTCCACACTTCTCCCAGGCCTTCAATATAGTGTCACTCTTAAATGCTGTCTATCATGCTGCTATGTATTCTTCTATCACATGCTGCCTCTGTATTCCCACTCCCATCCTTGCCACATACTTGTCACATCTCTCTGCCCATGCTCATTGCAATGGCCCAAATATTCTGATATTAAGAGGCTGCAATTTGTGTGTTGTATATACCAGAAGACAGAGGAGCTCAATGTTATGTATAGCAGCAAGATTGACCATCTCATCTGTAACATAAGAGCCATGGCCATCAAGAATGAGTAAGATTGGGTGGTCTGGGTGTCCCTTTGCTTTTGTCTGAGGTATGAAGCATTTTTCAAACTACTGTATACACAGGAAATCATTTGTCCACCCTGTTGAAGATGTTGTAATGCTTTAAACTTATAAGTAGCCTCTTCTCTGTTAAACTACACCATTCACTTACCAGATATTAGGGTCAATATTATCACCATTAATGTCAACACTTTGCTCCAAAAATACAAATCCTGGCATGATTGATGTTCTATCTGCACAACAACTCTTGATTATTGTGATCAGCTTGAGGTTTCCATTGTGTATTACATGCTTTGTATGCTCCTCTCAGGAGAATAAGTACTTGACACCTACTCCTTTTCACCCACCCTCCAGCTATATTCCCTTTTCATCTATGTTATACATGTTCTCCCAAGATATGTCCTTCTCCTTCAGAACTTCCTCCAAGAGGCTGAAGCATTCTTTGATACTGGGCTGATTGAATGTTCACATATGCTTTAGATCCAAGCTAGCTAATTTACATAGCTTTAACTCTGGGTGCCACTCAAGAAACTGGGTGACTCATACTTGGCCTAGTAGCTTTCCAATGAGTTGCTTGACTTTTAGCCAGATGGATTTCTTTGATACTAGGTGACCAAGTATAGCCATAAACTAAATCCAGTTAATAAAGGCATATTCAGAATCAGGTGGGAATAGTCTCTTGTGGATCTGGGCTTCCTTTGATAGTAGCATTCCTTTGAGACAGTTTCAAAGTGTAGTCTGAGGGATATTGAATGTTTCAGCTGCCTTCTTGACACTTATTTGGTTGAGCAAGATAGTTCTTATTGCATCTTAGACCTTTTTCTCTCTATCTATACTCCTCAGATGGGACTTTTCTTGTTAATATACATTGTCTCAATGTGTTCTTGCCATAGTGACCTGTGTATAAAGTATCATATATTAGAGACACTCATGTACATAGGTAGAGTTCTAAATCATACACCCCTTATCATGCTTATATGTCAGTCCTCAAACTAATCCTGGTATTCCTTTGAAGTGAGCAAACACACTCTCTAGTATAGTTCCTACAACCATGCCAAAAACTGTGCTTGAACCTTCATGAAATCAGAAAAGATCTACAAAACTGATAGTAAAATCACTGCCTCAGAAACTCACTTCCTAAACCATTATCTTTTTTCTGACAGTACACAGAGAGTTTCTCCAAATATTTTTGTACAATCATGTTCTCTAATATAAGTACTATATACATGTCAAGTTTGGGGAGACTGTACAAGAGAAAGAGGAGAACTGCAAGATGGCCAACAGCTGATAGGGTAGCCAATAGGCAATTAATGATAGTATACATATTTGTCTATAAGTGCTATTCACCAATCTAGAATTGAAAGGTCACTATTATCCTTGTTATCAGAGAAGTTGACCATGAGTTCAATGTCATTCAGGGCATTGTGATGCAATTGATATTGAGTCAGTGTAATGCATTGCCAGAGAGTACACTGTACCTAAGCCACACCTGCTGTTGACCCCACCTATGTAATAAAACCCTTCACTGTTCAAATTGTCATCACCACCTGCTAACTCCCTCCTATATAAAGAGGCAGGTGATTCATAGTTAAAAACCTGATCCTTGTCATGCTGTTTTGCCAGTGAGCTTCCTTTTCTGTTGAGCACATTCTGTGACTCAATTCACACCAAATCTATAGCTACACTCACTATGAACATCAACCACATATATATTCAATCTCTTAGTGTACAAGTCACACAATTGACAAGTCAGCTTTGCCTAAGGATAATGGAGGCCATTTCTACATTGCTTCACATGGTATATGCATCCAAGCAGCTTCCAGTACTCTCATTATTTAGAAGCCACAACTTTGGCATAGCATTACCCTCAATTATCAAAACTCACAGAATACACACACAACACAATTCTCAACCTGTGGGATGGGCTTTGTCACTTCACCTCAACTGCCAAAGGTGTGGAGATTATATAAAGAAAAGCAGATTTTTCTTGAAGAGGTAGAAAGGATGCTTTTAGAGCATGAGCCAGATGATGAAGACATTAGTAAGGTAGCATTCATGCACACATGATGTGATCACATGGTACAAGTGTGACAAAATCAGGTTGTACAAAAAAATAGAATCTACACTTTTTTGAGAGCATCTGGCACAAAAAGCTGCCTGAGGGTTAATAGATATATCCAAAATGAGAAATTGTTCAGAGCTGTTTTTGCAAAAACTGCCCATGTTATGGCAGAGATTGCAATTTAGTCATATTTTAGGCATCAAAATGCATCAATGCATTGACATGCTCATTAAGCATTCAACACAACCCCTTCAAGATGCCACAAAAGCCTCTTAGGCTTAGAAACCTCAAACAATTCAAAGATAATTCATTCAAGGCCTCGAACAAATAAGAAAAACAGAAACTCATGAATTGAGAGAAATGTCATCAGTGTCTTAGGTAATATCTCCCTCGAGTCAATGAGAAGGTAAGTTTATGAAATCCAGCTGTGCACAGTTTCTGAGTCAAATTTACTCTAGGTTTGCAACCCATGTCTTGTGATTTACAGATGCCTATTCAAAACAACTGAATGCTCACCAGACAGCCTGGGCAGCATGAAAATATAGGGGTCATCAGACTATTCCTGACTCTATCCTTCATGAAATGTCACCAGATTTGTTACTGAAGTGATTCTATATAGTATTGTACTTAT